>BQNB010079388.1:0-30257 GCA_026074375.1 Tanacetum coccineum | reverse complement strand
ATATATCTTGTGTTATTGATCTATGAAGTAACACGCCCCGGACCCTTATTCCGCTGCGACCCAATTTGGAGGTGTTACAACTAATGCTTCTTTTCCTTGCAAGCGTTAAATGAATAATGATATTAATTACCATACTTGATTTCTTGAATATGAAATATGGCAATTGGATGTCTAAACTCTTTCTTGAATGATTACCTTTGCGAGGACGTTGTGTTAATCAAAAGGTTTTATGAATCCAAGTTATCTTTAGAAAATGTGCAAGCTGTAAAATCCAAGTGTGGGTTAGAGCATGCATCTAGGAGCTGGAATCTTAAGTTTAAATCAACAATTTGATTTTGATTGAAACAAAGAGAACTCCTGAGTACACCTAAGTCAGAGCATTATGCTTTTGTCTTTCTTATATCTTATATGTTGTCAACACATTGGAAATAATATTTCACCTAAGCTGGATTTTAATCCTTAGTTTGGAATAATGTTTCTATCGAGAGATATACGAAATAAAGCATACAACCTTGGAACAAATGTTTACTAGGATAAACATATGTGATTAATAAGTCTAACATAACATGACACATCATTGAGCAATACTCAAAGTTCTATCTCACCTGATGAATTAAACACATGTTTGAAAACATTTGGTTCAGCTAAAGGTTTCATTATGAATGTCATGATATGTATTAGACTAATTGTAACACTTGCATGAATGCAAGAATGAACAACAACCATAGAACTAAGTGAAATCATTAGACTTACTATTGAAAGAACATTCTAAAAGTCCTTTTAAGGACTAAAGACATGTTCATCGTTTACGTATTTTAATAAAGAGATTAGTGTTGAGCTTATACACTAATGCTTAATTTGATTGAGATATATCCTCAATCCCTAGTCATTAGCAAGGATTTTCATCATGAATGATAATAATTGTTGACTAGACAACGTGATTGAAAGCATTATTGCACTATTCATTAGATAATAAGAATACTTTACAATTTGGGAAGCTGTTAAGAAGACTGTCTCATATAGGTGGTTTTGCTTGCTTCAAACAACCTACGTAATTTGTTATGGTGATCTATTTATTGAATTTAGCACGTAGAACGCACAAAACAAAATGACAATCATCCGTAAATATCAAAACCTTCACTACTATGTAGTTTTTGAAAAAAAGTGTTCTCAAAGGTCATTCAGATGACAACTAAGTTGGTACTTTTTACAAAGTTAATGTCTTGTACCAAACATGTTTATCATGTTAAGAACATTGAACTTTGACCTGCTAGTAGTCTCATGTATATCTGTTTTCGTATTTGGATAATGGAACATGTTGATAGAAATAATGCCTAAAACCATTATTAATATTTTTCACATCATTACGTTTTGATAATCACAAAATATAAAAACGTTCAATGTAAAATTAAACGTAACCAAGTAATTAGTAGTAAATTTTTATTTCAAAGATTATATCACTTAAAGGTATGAATAAATAAATGCTTAATTCATTTTATGATCAAAGGAAATTTTTATTCAACCTTACACTTTTATAAAATGTTGTAAACATTTTTATAAACATTACAAAACATTTTCTACAATTAAAAGAAATGTTTTATTCAAAATAAACATTTTGAAATTCAAATTTTCAGACCTAAAACGACTAGAAAGTTCTAGAAAATCCCCCCTACACAAAAGGACAAATTGGGGAGCGCCCAGTCTAGAGCGGCCCCCTAAATAACACGGGGCTGCCCCCCTATCTTTATGGGGAACCGCTCACCTATTTAAGAGGACTCGCCCATAAGGCAGAAGCTCCTCACTAGAATGACCTATAAATACTGGAAACTACTGGAAAACGATTCCCCACTATTTTTCTCACCTTTTGCCTCATCACTTTCTGATCAAAACCAGCCTACACATCCTCATTACCATCCTTTGATCATTTAAATCATAAAGCTTTATTTTCAATTGATCCATAGCTAAATTCCGTCACGGCAAGAGAAGAAACTACCATCATCAAGTGTAGAAGTATTACACTTTGTGTGGTTTGTTTCAATCTTAATTGTATCCATATCATAACTTGTAAATCATTTGTAAATCTTTAAAGTGTGTTATTGCTAGATGTGGGTGATTGTTATAAGTATAGTATGGATCGTGGTGATCCTTCCTAGTAGTGTTAGTTAGGTGTATTATATAAGGCTTGTGAAGTATGCGTGTTGAACGAAAACTAAGATGAAGAAGTTGTTAGTTCGTGATCAAGGTCGAGAAGGCAAAATTGTGTAGTGGAAGTTGTGAAGTTGTGATAGATGGTTCTAGCTAAGATTAAACTAATTGACATCTAGCTTTAGTTGTCGGAAATCAAGATACGCGTAAGTTGTGTAAGGTTTTCTCCCTGCCATAAGTGGAGCCTCTTGACATAGTGAAAGGAAACTCTCGAGTTAGTGATCGAGGAGTGGAGTAGGGGCGAAGATGTTTGCTTCGTTACCAACCACAATAAATCCTCTAGCTATGTAGTTTTGATTGTTCCTTTACTCTTATCTCTTGTCTTAACATTATTGTATCTTCATACTATCCTATTAATTGTTTTTAGATAAGTAATTGTTTCATATTTGCAGGGTTGAATTCACATAAAGTCGAATCTAGAATTTTTTACAAACACTTTAAAACCTTAAATTAAAAAGCGTTAAACTATTCAACATCCCTTCTAGTTTTCCACAATTGGTATCAAGAGCCAGGTCAAACAAGATTTTTAAAATAAATTGTATTTTAAAACTTGAATCGATCTATGGAATCGAAAAAATATTAGAAGGGCAATCAAGCAAAAGTACACCACTATTTGAAAGTGAATGATTTATTTATTATAAAAATAAGATTCGAAACTTATGTAAAGTCAAGAAAATCTAGATAATGGCATGTTATTACCAGATGGTGATTTTCCTCGTTAATTAAAATAAATCCCGATAACTAAAAGAGTATAAAGTTGTACATTTTTCATAAACAAAATGATGATCTTAAAAAGAAACTTAGCAAAAAAAGTAATGAAGCTAATAAGGTAATTTATAATGCTTTTGCCACGTAAAGAAAACGAAAGAATTTTTATGTGTCAAACCGCAAGAAATTTGGTGATCTATAATAATCACTCATCAAGGTGTAATGAATCAAAGTCAAAAGCAAGAAAATAGATCTTCTTTATTCAACAATAATAACAATTTGTTGATTCCAGAAGATGATGTCTAAAGATAATGCATTTGCTAAATTTAACAAAACATTATTACTATCTAAAAGCACATTGATGAAGGTTCTTTTCTAGCAAGAATTATGTTAGGAAATTTCCTTTTGGCATTACATTCAAATGGGCGCCACGAAGTCATGGCGATTGAAGAATCAAAGAATCTAACAACCTTACCTCTTGACGAACTAATTGGAAACTTGAAAGTTTATGAAGAAGTAATAAAGAAAGATTTCGAAACGGTCAAAGGCAAGAAAGAATAAAGTAGATCTCTTGCATTAAAGTGAAAAAGGAAGTAAGTGATGACGATAGCTCAAGCTCCGATGGTGAAGACGAAGAGTATGCTATGGCGGTAAAGGAATTCAAGAAATTCTTCAAGAGACGAGGAAGATTTGTAAGACAACCACGAGGCAATAGACAAACATTTCAAAGAAGTAGAAATGATGGTTATGGTAAAAGTGAAAGAAAATGTTTTAGATGTGGTAATCCAAATCACCTCATTGGAGAATGTTCAAAGCCGTCAAAGAACAACGATCAAAGAGCATTTATTGGAGGAGCATGGAGCGATAATGGAGAGATGAAGTGGAAAAGACTAAAGATGAAACTTGTCTTGTAGCTCAAGCGCCCGATGAAATATGCTTAGGAATAAACTTGGAACCCGATGAGTGGTTTAAAGATAGTGGATGCTCAAAACACATGAACGGTAATCGAAAGTTGTTTTCTTCATACAAAGCATACAACGGAAGAAACCGTAAGATTCCGTGAGCAACTGCGCGATATAATATCATATGATAAAGGTACGATTTCTCAAGACTCCCTAAATAAAAGCAAATGTTGAGCCACGTCGATAACTTAACATATAACTTGCTTAGTGGAGGTAAATATATGTGATAATAAAATACTGCAAGTAATATTTTACCGAACAACGAAGACGAAATAATCAAAGACGAAAGGTTATAGGTAAGGAATTAGGAAAAGGAGTGATATATGTAATGAAACAGGAAATAAACCAGAAGACAAAATATGGCTTGCTAACCATTAGACGAAAACCTCCACACTATGGGCAATAAGAAGGATTATGTCACGCAAATAGCAACTAATCATCATTAGCATCTAAAGAATTAGTTAGAAATCTACCTAAACTTAAATACGACCGACATTTTTGTGATGCTTGCAAAATTGGAAAGCAAGCTCATGCAAGTCACAAGGCTAAAAATATAGTTTCAACAACTAGATGCTTAGAACTACTTCACATGGATTTGTTTGGCCCTTCCGCCATACGAAGCTATGGAGGGAATCGTTTTACCTTAGTAATCATAGATGAAACTAATTATCGATTCACTAGATGGACTAGATTTTTAGCAAATAAAACCGAAGCCTTCAAAAAATTCAAAATATTTAGCAAAATGATCCAAAACAAATTAGGATGTTCCATTGTATCAATTAGAACGGATCATGGTCGGGAATTTGATAATGAAGTACAATTCGGAAACTATTGTGATTTAAATGGGATATCTCATAATTTTTCGCTCCCCCCCCCCTCGTACTCACACAATCAAATGGGGTAGTAGAAATAAAAAAATCGCACTCTACAAGAAATGAGTAGAACCATGTTAAATGAACAATCCATTCCTCAAAAATTTTGGTTTAATGCGGATCGAAACGTCCCAACCTATTATACTTAATGAGAGTTTCCATTAGACGTATTTTAGGAAAAACTCCATAGGAGTTGTTAAGAGGTAGGAAACCAAACCTTAACTATTTTAGAGTATTCGGAAGTAAATGCTTTATTCTTAATACAAAAGTTACCCAACAACCAATAGACCCAAAATTCGTATACAAAGGTGTTTTCCCCCTAAGATATTCGCAAATAAAAGCTTACATAATACTTAACAAACAAACAATAAAAGTTGAAGAGTCATTGAATGTAACTTTCGATGAAACTCCTCCCCCGCCTAAAACATCACCATTGGAAGATGATGATGTTTTATCGAAAAAGAAGAAGCTATTTGAGGTGTAAGTAAAACAAAAACCCATATGCAAATGATCTTGAAGACATTTCATTAGAAAATAATCAAATTGTAAATATTAAAGAATCTAAAACTCATCCCCTAGAAAACGTTATTGGTAATCTAAATCAAAGAACTCTTAGGTCGCAAGCTCAAGACAAAAGCAATTTCTTTTGTTTTATTTCAACAATAGAACCTAAAAATATAAATGAGGCATTAAAAAATGAAAATTAGGTAATGGCCATGCAAGGGGAACTAAACCAATTTAAAATAAATGATGTTTGGGAACTAGTCCCAAATCCCATAGATATGACCATTATAGGAACAAAATGGGTATATAGAAATAAACTCGAGAAATGGCATCGTAACTAGAAACAAAGCTAGGTTAGTCGCCCAAGGTTATAATCAACAAGAAGGAATTGATTATGACGAAACATATGCACCCGTAGCTAGACTAGAGTCCATAAGAATACTTTTAGCTTATGCTTGGCACATAGAACTTAAAGTAATACCAAATGATGTGAAGATGCATATCTTAACAGTTTTTATCAATGAGGAGGTTTACGTGGCACAACCTCCGGGATTCATTGACTTTGCAAAACCTAATTATGTCTATAGACTTAAGAAAGCTCTTTATGGTCTAAAACAAGCCCCAAAAGCTTGGTACGATCGATTAAAAGCCTTTCTTATTAAACATGATTACTCCATGGGAATGGTAGATAACACACTCTTCACTAAAAAAAAGACTCCAACCTCATTATTGTCCAAATATATGTTGACGAACAGTTATATTCGTATCAGACATGGTTCAGAATGTGTGACCACTGTTGGCAAGATCATCATGATAAGTTTAAAATGAGTATGAATGGGGGAACTAATTAAACTTTTTCTTAGGATTACAAATAAAACAATTAGATGATGGAATATTTTTTAATCAATCAAAATATATTAAGGAAATGCTTAAGAAATTTGGACTAGAAGACTCTAAGCCAATAAAAACCCCTATGTCTACGGAAACCAAACTCACGAGAGACGAAGAAGGTGAGTCCGTAGATAATACCAAATATAGAGGCATGATAGGTAGTTTATTATACTTAACGGCAAGTAGACCCGATATCATGTTTAGTGTTTGCCTTTGTGCACGCTTTCAAGAGGATCCCAAAACCTCTCACCTAGAAGCGGTTAAACGTATCTTCCGATACATTAAAGGCACTACGCATTTAGGATTATGGTATCCTAAGGGATCCGGCATAGAAACAATAGTGTATGCGGATTCGGATCATGCGGGAGATTACGTAGATCGCAAGAGCACTAGTGGTGTTTGCACGTTTATGGGATGTTGCCTAACATCTTGGTTTTCGAAGAAGCAAACCGCTCTTGCCATCTCCACAACCGAAGCGGAATATGTAAGCGCCGGAAAGGCATGTCAACAAGCTCTATGGATGAAACAAGCTCTCATAGACTATGGCGTTAGGTTAGACGACATTCCAATAATGTGTGATAACAAAGGGGCTATAGACTTAAGTAAGAATCCCGTTCAACACTCACGAACAAAACACATTGAGATTCGCCATCACTTCCTTCGCGATAATGTTCAAAAATGGAATATCTCTATAGAAAAGGTCTCATCGGAAGACAACATAGCCGATATTCTAACTAAACCACTTAAACGTGAGCCATTTAACTACTTACGTCTAGGTCTAGGAATGATGGAACAAATTGATTAAGTTTTTGGCATAATAAAGAAATGATAATCATCAATGAACCATTTGTCAAAAATCTGAGAAAAAATTTTCTCAACAGGTGGTGGCCCCCTTAATTCATAAAGGGCGGCCCCCTTAATTTTAAGGGGACCACCCAGACTTTAAGGGGACCACCCACCTGACTGACAATTTTTTTTTCTTCTCTCTGTGTCTAGGTTTCTATTTTACACAAAAACACAAGATTGGGAAAAGTTTATAAGCAAACTTTTACTAATTCTTCTATCTAAATGCATATCTCATTATACATATATACAATAGTCCCAATCTATTATTTTCTAAAAGGTCTTTCTCACCACTAGGAGCACATGAAAATCAATTTTCACATATTGTTGAGATATGCTAAAAACATTTTTTCACATATGCATAATGTTCTCTTACTTGTTGTCAAAAGTATATAATCTAATATATATTTTCGACAATCTTGGTTGAGCAAAATTAAATCAAGGAGCATTTGGATTATTTCTTAGGTTTTACATGTCTTAGTGTCGAAATAATCGCTACTCCACATTTGTCGCACTTAGGCACACACTAGTATTTGCACAAAAGTTTGGTTCGTTTTTAACTTAACCCCCTTGTCAAGATAAATTCTTTGTGCATTATATCTAGTTACTATTTCATATGCTCTTCACTCTTTTGGTCTTCAATTCATATATGATTATATGCTAAAATTATGTGAAATAGTTTTATCCTACATATGTAGAATGTTGAATGCTTAATTGCTATGTGCTAAAAATCTTAATTGCCATAAAAGGATGGACTTGCTGCAAATTAACCACCAAAACAGAAACCCTCACACAAAATTTTGAGAAAAATCGATTTTTGGGAAATCTGGGAAATGGCAGTAGGCGGCCCCCTTAATTCATAAAGGGCGGCCCCCTTAATTTTAAGGGGACCGGCCTAGACTGACACGGGTAAAACAGTATTTTTCATTCTTTTTGACCAAATACCCCCTAGACTTAGCTACTGTTTCCCTAAATTCACAAACATTTCTTGGATTTGATCCTTTAAATGTTCATTCTTCCTAATTTGAACCTTTCCTCCACTATAAATACATCCTCAACCATCATCATCACAATCATCCTCACCAATGACATCTCCTAACAAACCCACATCCAAACCATCAAGGGTAGCCAAAATGAGTGTGAAACCCATTTGGAGGAAGAAACTAAACCCTTGTAACACATCTAATGAGCTCAATGTAAGTTCACCTACACCAATGCCAAAACCACTCACTCCTCATCATGAACCATCTCAAGAAAACAATCACCCCAATCATGCATCACCAAATCCTTACATTAAGGACATTCCCACATCACCACAAGTTATCTCACATCCTCCATTTTCCATATCACCTATCAATTTACATGTTACGCACACTTAAGCTCCACCTCAAAGTGACAACCAAACTCAACACACACCACCTCTATCTCCAAGTAGAGAAAGCCTAGTTGATGATATTAATCAACTACAAGACCTATCAAATCTCTTAGCCATGCATCTCTTACAACAACAAAACAATATTCCCTCATCACCTTACTCTCCAAACCTACCACACACCCTCAACATTAACCAAGTTGAAACCCATGTTGGGTATTGCCCTTGTTGCATCTTCACCTAAAAACAATTCCTTGCTTTAAGTGAGGATATCAATTGGATTGAATTCCTCCTCACTCGACCTCATCCACCACCTAGAGTTCAAAGAGATTATCCCTCCACAACCGCCTCCGCTCCAAACTCTCCAACCAACTAATCTCGTAACTTGCCTCCAAATAATCGTCAAACCCTTTTGTGTCGCAAGCAAGTCAAAATTCCTTCTATGGCTATTTAGGATTTTTCTTTATGTATTAATATGCTTCTAAAGCATTATTTGTTTTTCTATTTAATGTATGCTTGTGTTGTTATTCACACAATTCTCTTTAAAGAATGATGTATTTTTTTGCTTTGATGTTTGCTTGCAAGACTTGTTCATATTTTTTTCCTTCCTTCTTGTTACATGTTAGAAATATTTGTATTGTTTCTAACTCGTTTTTTGTAGCCAAGAAAAAAACCATAGCTCAATTCCTTGGTGCCCTCGAACGAGGGGGAGCACACATCAAAGGGGAGCATTTATTTCATCGATTTAACTAGCAATTCTTGACGATGTCTTTTTGATTCTACAAAAAGGGGGAGAAATGACATGAAACTCACTAAATACTTGTATAAAAATAATTTTACATTTAATGATTTTAAATTTTTTTATAATCATTCAAAAAGGGGGTGATTGTGATATTTAAATATAATGCCTAAAAAACATTATAATATTTTTTCACATCTTTAGTTTTGATAATCACAATATAAAAACGTTCAAAATAAAAATTAAACGTAAACAAGTACATTAGTAGTAAATTCTCATTTCACATATACATCACTTAAAGGTATGATAAATAATGCTTAATGCATTTTATGATCAAATGAAATTTTTATTCAACCTCACATTTTATTAAAATGTTGTAAAACATTTTATAAAACACTACAAAACATTTTTACAATTAAAAGAAAAATGTTTTATTCAAAATAAAAAATTTTGAAATTCAAATTTTCGGACATAAAACGGCTAGAATAAGATTCTAAGGAAAATTCCCCCTACACAAAAAACAAAATGGGGAAGCCCTAGTCTTGGGCGGCCCCCTTAAATATATGGCCGGCCCCCTTAAAATTAAGGGGACCGCCCCTAGGTAGACGCTCCCCTAGTTTGTCTTATAAATACTGGACTTTTTCCTACAATTTTCTCACTTTTGCACTCTTTTTCTGTTCTAAAATACCCAACATCTTATCAACATCCTATATTTTTTACACCCCCCCCCCCCCCCTTTGGGGGGGGATGGGTGGGTGGACCCCCGCCCCCCCCGCCTCACCCCTTTAATCATAATGCTGTGTTTCCAAGTGATCCATGCTCAATCTCTCAAGTGCAGAGAAGAATACTTCCCATCCTCAAGTGAAGAAGTATTACACTATGTGTGTTGTTGCAATCTTATTGATCATATCATAACATGTATAAATCTTTTGTATATCTTGTATTTATGTGTAGTAGCATGATCGCTGATAAAGGCTGAACGTTCATATTGATCTGATCCGGAGGTACCTGGGTTTGAGAAACATGCTTGAGGACAAGCATTGTTTGAAGAAGGAAGGATTGTTATGGTTCAAAGTATCTCAAGGACTAAATATGCACATTTCCAAAGTCAAAGGACCAAAAGTGCCAATAATCTAATATCAGTTGAGTGGGGCGCCAAATTCTGTTACAACTTCCTCTCAGCCTATAAAAGGTGTTTCTATCTCATTTGTTGAATAGCGAATGATTTGTGTAAACACTTTCTCCCTCTGTAATCTCTTGAATGTTCAATCGTTCAACTAATGAAACTATCACTTGAATTTCTATTTCTTTGCTTGAGATTCTAGTCTAGTTTCGGTCCTTCTTCCAGTTTGTTATAAACTCAAGTTGGACATTACATTTTGGAAGACCAATGGTTCCCTTTTCTATTTGACTTTTAATTGTTGATGTTCTTAATTGTTAGGGTTTTAATTTTTATGTTCTTGATTAGAGGTTTTGATGTTTATATATACAGTGCCTGTGGGTAATATGGGTAACATGGCTTTTTTCTCCTCATGTCTGGATTATATAACAAAAGTGATTTGTTTATGAAAATCCAAATTCTTGCTGCAACTATTTATTCATTATTTTAGGTTTTTTATATGTTGAGGAAGATGATGACACAATAAAGGACAATATTGTCATTTACTTTCTAAATATTGTGATCCATTTTATGCATATATTGCAAACCAAACATGCCACCAGTTTTTAAATACTGGGATTATAAAACTAAATTTGACTGAAATTTTAATACTTGTATTTGAAGATTGGGACCAAACAGCCCCTATTGAGTATTCTTAACTTTTATTCTTTTTTTCGAGACATTAATGTGATCTATAGAGGAAAGTTCAATGTAGATCCTTAATTATCTAAAGATCTAATGAACTAATCTTGACCATCTATTTTTTAATCAAAATTAGAAAAACCACTTTCCACTTTTTTTAAAATAACATATCTTGCAAACGGTAAATCGTTAAGCGAAAGAATCGTACCATCACGATGAGATTAAATCATCTTTCTATAGAAAGGCACTTGTATATACTTTTGACGAATTTTTACTACTTTTTTTGTTTACGTCTGAAAAAATCACATGTGATTTGTTATTTTAAAATCGCATGTGATTTGTGAAATCACACGTGATTCCAAACATAAATCACATGTGGTTTTTCTAGACGCAAATTTCGCACTAAAACAATGCTCGAGAAAAAACTGTTTCTAAAGTATATCGAAGTTCCAGTCTATTTGATGACATCATATAATTCTATTTTTTAAGCATCCATTTATCCCATGTAAAATAACCCATTTTGTATAATTATTGCAAGAATTGTTACTTAATCATTTATATTTTAGATTTGCAGTAATTATGGAGTACTTGGTGAAGATTAGCTAAAAGGCACGCATTTTGGAGCAAAAACGAAGGTTACGAGAAAAACTTCTACTGATCTACAGAAAATACGCCTTATTATCTAAGACCTATAAACGACGATCCAAGACTTTTGACAAATCAAACGATTATTTCCAGACTTGAATAATACGTTCGTATCCAATCAACGATAAGCGTCGTATATAAATACTTTTGGGTCAACGAAGAAGAATCAACTGGTTTTACCTCAATACGTCGTATCCATCAAGAAGATACGGCGTATCCGTGCCTACACTTCACAAATAACCACGAAGGATTAGAGACCCAATACGCCGTATCCAGGAGACATCAATACGCCGTATTCACAATATAGTAATAAAATATACTGGAAGATATCAAACGTGGTCCTTACTCCAAGAAATCCCCCAATACGCCGTATCCCACATTGCTCGATACGGCGTATCGACGCGATTACAGACTCTATAAATAGACGACCCTAAACTCAGTTTTAGGTTTGCAAGTGAATCCTTAAACCACCAAGTCGACCAAGAGACGAATAAAGGAGCCTAAAAGGTCAGAAAAGGGCCTTAAGATCATAGGAAAACTCTTATAATCTTTGTGCAACCGAATACGCGTTTCCGATAAGGTTTTTCTTTATTTTAAATCGTCTCATATTAACAAAACCGTGTATAATTTTTACAATGAACTATCAGCTGAAACCTTAGGTATCAGCCATGTTAATGACGATCTAATTTATTGTTTTGTTTATCTTGATTGCTAAATTTTTATCGTTGAATTTGTTGTTTATTTTTATTCGCCCTATACAGTGTTTACATGCTTAGTATGCGACCAATGCATTCACTAGGGTCTATTCCTACATATTAAATGTTCTGCAACTTCGGTGTTGTTTATGGTGCGCTAAGGCTAAGAGTCTGGATCGCTTCACCATATGCAATTTATATATCTAGAATCATAGGATCACAAATATTGACCCTATCTTTTCCTTTGGTTTGAGCATAGTTGAGCCCATAACCAACGAGTATATTTTCTAATCAATTGTAAGGACTCGGACAGCGACTACTATTATATAAAGAGTCGTTAAGCAGTAAGTAAGTAAAGTCTCAATGAGCTAGGGTTTTGTAAGAGCACCATTATTAATCTCCTAAGATAGATTATAATCAACAAATGCTTGCTTTATGCGGATGCGTCTAATTGTGACAGAATTAGCGTGTCTAGGTCTTAGGAAGAAGTACCGCCTAAGTCTAGGAATGATATGCCCTTCGAGATAAGTCAATCATTGCACTAATAAACAAACCAGCGTTTGTCACACCCCCAAATAGGGTCCCGTCCAATTTAGTGTCTGGGGGCGTGACATCATCCAATATCTCAAGTACAAAGCATAAAGAACGACCTCTAAGGGTATGTTTTAAAAATAAAACAACCGTTGTAAAAAATTTAAAATAATAATAATTTTACCATCCGATCAATTTAAAAGATTCAAAGTTAAAATACGAAAGCTTAAATAATCACACAACGGTATTTCAGATAACAAGATGAAAATCAGTGAAAACTGGTGAATGGAAATTAGACTTCCATATAAGATCAGGAGCAACAACATCCAATGCTAAGGCACCTCAGTAGAAAACAAGCTTAAAATGTCCAACATAATATGGTGAATTCATAGGTTTTGTTCAAATGTAAATATTGTGGACCACAAGATTATCAAAACATATGCGACAGTTATAGGAGATACAACTTCACATAAAGAGGCATTTACGTTGCACTAAGCTCATGACACCGAAGCTAATACGAAAGATAGCATGTACAGTGCTATAAAAGGCTTGCCCTACAGGTGTCCGACCAAAGACCACCTAACTAGTTTATAGACAAGACAAATATCCGTTTAGTCCTTGGAAATCTCGAAGTAGTAAGTGCTTCTTACCCGGATAGGGATAATTAGTCCTAATAGATCAATTTATTCACTCACGCTCCCTTAACCGGTCATCTGGTTAAGAAATTAACAATTCATGATAATTCGGGCAATAGTGGTCTAAACGCTACTTAGGCAACACGTAAACAGGGAATTTCTCACGTATAGTACTTGTGTCCAGTTTTAAAACAAGCAATGTTTCTCACCCCAAGTTATAAAACAATTATTCAAAATGAGTTAAAGAGTAGGGCTATGAACTCACCTTGATTGGTGAATTGAAGAAGAATAGTCTAGAATAAAATCACACGATAACGAACAACGGTTCACAAAGACAACCTATGAAATGAGGGTTTGGTTTAATATTAGAGTAACAACGAATTACGGATAATGCATAAGCATATACTAGTGTACTTTTGATAATATGTTTACAAAAGTTAATGCTTGTGATCGTATAATAGTAAAAATGTTTTCGTAAGTAAAAAGAGTAGTAGATAATAGTTATGATATTGAATATTAATACAAAAATGTCAAAGGTAAAGTTATATATATATATATATATATATATATATATATATATATATATATATATATATATATATATATATATATATATATATATATATATATAACAGGAGGCATTTGACTATTTAATGCCACGTCATCTTGGATGCCATGTCATTAACTTTTTATTTATTTTTAACATAATTTTAAAGATAAATTTAAAATAACGCCATGTCATCACGACTACCATGTGTTTGACACACGTCATAAAGCCATGTCATCATGTTTTTTTATTTGGGATGTTTTCTAAATTTTGTTTTTTAGTAATTTATTGTAAAATTCGTTTTATTAAAAAAATTGTCACTAACAAGATTTGAATCTAATACCTTTGTGATATTAGCAAACCACACTACCACTAGACTAGCTAATTTTTTTGAACTATATCTTGCAAGTTAAAATATATAAGGTCATGCAAAAAATAATTAAAAAAAAATATTCCTGAAATCTAAAATTCGGTGTATATTGTAAATATAATTTAGGAATTGATTTTTAAAAGATATATCACAAAGAATTTCATCATCGTATGATATACCATTCTTTATAACCTTTTTAGATAATTTTGTAATTCTTGCGGATGTGAAAAAACCCTAATTTTTCACCTACATACTTATTTGCTTTTTTACGTGTGCTTTGCAGACATGCTTCTTGGTTGGTTACAAGGACAAGCAAAGATGTCAACTGATTCTTCTTCTTGATTAAAGGTATACGTTTTTTTTTCCTAAAACCCTAATGAAACTGTGTTTGAAGGTATATGATTAGGGACAATATGCACTTAAACTAAAGTATTCTATCTCATGCTGCAACTTAGCCAAAATAAGGTTCTTGGTTTCTTCGTGTTGACTTCTGTATGATTGCAGGAAGCCATTCTTCAACTCTTGACAGATTGTATGCTTGGGAAAGGAAACTCTATGATGAATTGAAGGTACAATGTACCTTTGCCTTAATAATAAGGCTTATAATACAATTTCATCATTTATAATAACAAAAAAGAATAATTTTATATAAATGCATGGTTTTTTTTCCAGGTTGTTTGTTATGTTTAATATGAGTGTATTACGAAAAGGATCATGGTTCACACGTCTCTTTTTGTTGATTAACCGTGCTATATGTATGTAGGCAGCTTTTATGATAATAAAGGAATCTGTAGGAATTACTTATGATTACAACTTTGAAGGCTATTGGTGGGAGTTTAACAGCCATTCCTGGACTTTCCAACATGATTGATGTAAGTTTGTTTATTACAGTATGTGATTGGTGGCATATATAGCAATGCCTGTGTTTTTTGAAAAATTTATTATTCAGTTACTATGTTCCTGAGATTCAATACACGAAACTGAATCACTAAGATCAAAAGCCTAATGCATTTTTATTTTTTTTCAGGAAAACAACCTTTCGGGTATTGATTTCACGAAAGCAGGCTATTGAGATGTTTTTTATAATGTGTTCAAGGTAATAGTTCCTGTCATATTCTATGATTTTAAATTTGGAGTTCGTTGTATTGAGGATGTATGCATAAGGCAGCTGAAACAATATAATTATTTCACAATAGCTGTTGTACGATTTCTGTTACGAGCTACGCTAACTCTTCCAACTGATCTGAGATGGTATATAAGTGCTTGTGAATCTGATACAAACCTCCATTCCCATCATTCTATCATCGATGACAACACATGCGGTATAATAAAATTAATTCTTGACCACGAAGAACCGTAAATTTCCTTGGATGACATCCTTAAAATCACTAAATGCCTACTTCAAGTCAATCAAGAAGTATTAAGTGAAGGCAATGAAGAATGTAGGCAGGCATAGTGGTTACCTTTGATTTATGACTACTATGAAATTAGACATGCAACTTATGAACTTCACAACGAATTTCTAAAGTTGCTGAAAGACTCAAGCCGGTTGAGTGTAAAGATGGCATTGAAACAAATTGCGGTAAAAAGTGGACCAGATGATTACACATATGAAGATATGCTACAAACGAGGTTCAATATCTTGAAGCTTCATCTGAGTTGCATTTTTTATAAATTTATCACATCTTTGCAAATATATGTGAGCAAACAGTATGCTTAATCCATAAAAATAAACAAAGATGATTCAATCGCAAACAAACACACCAAAATTAATAACGAGGATTGGAAAAAGTAGCAAGCATCACAAGTGCAGAGTTCCTCAGTGTTTATGGCTAAATATATGGTAACTAACAAAGTATTGCAAGATATGTAAAAGTATAACTTTATATTCGAGGTTGTTTTTTTTGATTCCAGTGTTTTAAACTAGTAAGAGTGACAAAAAAAAGAGAGCAAGAGTGACAAATTTTTAAGGATGTATGAAAATGAGTTGCATGATCTGGGACATCTGTGGTAATGAATTTCTTTTTACTAGAATTGAAAACAAGAAGGCGCGTGTTTAATTGGTATTACAAAGAAGATTTAGGGACATATTAGGATTGGGATATTTGCATAGCAAGACCATTGTACATTTAAAAAATATCCATTTCATTCACTATACTATTTTTAATTATTCACATCACGTACTGTTGATGGAAGTTTTGAACACTCTTCTAAATTAAACAAAGATGATCTCCTCCTTAAACACACTGTCAATACCCACCACAAATCAAAAACCATTTCATCAAGGCTAAACTCAGATCTTGACTGTCTATTTGAAGCACTTGGTTCAAAACCCTCTAAACCAAACATTCAAAACCATGATGTTAAAATTTGTTTGCTAGATTTGCTGCTCTTAAAGGTGGTGAAACTGCTAATAATGTGATAATTGAAGAAAAACATAATCATGGAATTGATAATGATGATGATGAAGAAGATGAGGTTGCTAGGATTATTAGTTGGGCTGTTGATGTTGCTCGTCTTGATCCTTCTCCTTCTTCGGATGTTGATCAAGATGATGAAAGCGATGATGATCCTGATGATGTAGATAGATGGTTGTAGGTGATGGTTAATTTATCATGGCGTGTGGTTGTAGTTTATGGTGATGGTGAAGGTTCTTGGAATAAAGAAGATAGAGTCAGTATGATTTCAACTCTTAAATTGCATGGCTATTTTATGTTGAGTAAAATGCCACCTGTATCATAAGTACAACCACATGAGATGCCACGAGAGCACCGGTTTGCCACATCAACAAGCTTTACTCAGTTAAATATAACCCGGTGACTCAATTAAATATTTTCAACAGTAATTTTTTTTTGGTAAGGAAAATTACCGCCGGTAAATTATATAAACCAAAAGAAAAAACGTTTACGCACATGGAATGTGCTCGCTAAGATACCACAATTAACCTCAAGCAACGCTGAACATAAGCACTAAGTACGAGAAGACATAGCCATCCGCCATGCCCTATCCATACATAACCCAATTACACCAATTGGAAAAACCACCATAATAGAAACTTAAATTAAATAAAACATCCATTACGAAAGAAGGGGGTGGGCTTCCGAAATATTCCAATGTGCTTCAAGATATCCAACCCAGCCTTTGACTTTGAACCGCAAGACAAAAGCTTGAGACGAACCGAGGACATAATACTCATACCATGACATGGTCAACCGTAGTCCTTCCTTTCTTAAATAAACGATCGTTCCTCTCACGGCCATAAGGAAAATAATAAGCAGTAGCAGCAAGGACAGCTTAGACAGACAACACCACCTAGTCTGCGACTTTTTAGAAAATGGACAAGCTAATCAACAATCAATTCCAAAGACGGCTGCATCCGAGGTAACCCAACAAAGTCCCTTCTCAAATGACACCAAACTGGTTAGAAGAACGGACCATCAAAAAGAGATGATCATGGAGTCCGGTGAGACTCGCATACGTGCAATGAGTAGTCAAGAAAGCATTAAACATTCCAGCTAGCTAATCTTATCTTATGTCATCAATTTCTTTTTAAAACCACCCAGCCATAGTAAAACCATGTCGAGGAATACAACCCGGAACCAGACCACATAAAAACCAAATCAACCTTATTATCATGCGGACAAATTAAATTCCATACAACTCTAGCAGAAAAGGGCTGGATAACCCCATCCGAGGACTTCCATTCAATTGTATCCATAGTTCCAGCCGATATAGAAGGAGCAGCAATACTCAATAAATTTGAATACTTACTTGATAAATCAATCGGCCAAACCAAGCTTCCAGAGACCATAACATCAGCAACCTTGGAGGACGGAAGCAATCCAGCCCGATGAATATCTCTATAAGAAACAACTTCAGCAAGCGGACTCAAGTGGCACCAATGATCATACCAAATCGATGTTCGCTGCCCATCACCAATTTTGTGCCAAATAAACTTCCGAATTATATGACGAAGCTGAAGCACCTTCCTCCAAGCCCAAGACATGTTACCACGACATGGAATATCCCAAAAGTTACGATCATTAATTTTGTGAATATGAATCCAAGTCACCCATAAAGAATTCTTTTTATTCAAAAGCTTCCATATATGAGCTGCCATAAGGGCTTTATTAAACGAATCCAACCTTCGAATACCTAAACCACCCTCGTCTTTAGGCAAACAAACCACCTCCCATGCTACCTTCGAATTACTTTTCCCGGAATTTCCTTGACTCCATAGAAAACACCTCATAATTTGCTCAATTTCAAGGAGAATACGAGTAGGAAGAATAAAAACCGAAGACCAATACACGTTCATAGAAGAAATTACCGATTGCACCAATTGAAGCCGACCCGCAATGGATAGAGACTTATTCTTCCAATCATTAGTACGGCTTCGAACTTTATCAATCAACTCCTTGCAATCCCGATAAATAAGTCTAGACGGGACTAAAGGAACTCCAAGGTACTTTACCGGAAGTCTTCCCTCCTCAAAGGGTATAACCTGAAGAATAGAAATTTTAGTATGATTAAGAACATTGCAAAAATACGCCGTGCTTTTAGGGAGGCTAGGAATCAGCCCGGACACCTCCTTGAACTCATCCAACGCATCCATAATGCATTGAGCTGAAAGGACATCACCATGGGAGAACAAAAAAAGATCGTCCGCAAAACATAAGTTAATTAACTCCATTTCCGAACAAAAACGGTGATAAGTAAAGTTTTCATTATCCCTCACACGTCTTCTCAACATCA
Organism: Tanacetum coccineum; assembly: GCA_026074375.1. Classification (NCBI taxonomy): domain Eukaryota; kingdom Viridiplantae; phylum Streptophyta; class Magnoliopsida; order Asterales; family Asteraceae; genus Tanacetum; species Tanacetum coccineum. The sequence continues at coordinate 11,182 of BQNB010079388.1, read as the reverse complement.
ACGTAAGAACTTCCATGACGATAGTAAACAAATAAGGAGATAAGGGGTCCCCTTGACGAAGCCCCCTCCTACCTTTAAAATGCCCATGAAAAGATCCATTAAGACTAATGGAGAACGAAGTAGTTGTGACACATTCCATGATCCATAGAATCATCTTTTCATGGAAACCAAACCCCGTTAGAGCGGCTTTCAAAAAATTCCAATCCACCGTATCATAGGCCTTTTGAATATCCACCTTAAAAGCACATCTAGGATCACCACGATCCAAGTGATAGTTATGCATTAATTCGTGAGTAAGAAGAATATTATCCGTAATACTACGATCCGGAACAAAAGCAGATTGGTTAGGGCTAATAATAACTTTCAAGCTATTTTTAATACGATTAGCAATAATTTTGCTAATACACTTGAAAATGACATTACAACAAGATATAGGCCGATAATCCGTTACCTTCATAGGAATTTGAACCTTAGGTATAAGAGCAATATACGTATGATTAAGCTCCTTAAGAAGCTTTCCATTCGTAAAAAACTCTTTAACAGCATTGATCACATCATGACCAACGATCTCCCAAGCCTCCTTGAAAAAAGCAGCCGTAAACCCATCCGGACCCGGAGATTTATCATTCCCCATTGAAAATAAAGCATCCTTGATTTCCTTATCACTAACATTTAGAATCATATCATCAGCCATATTACTAGAAAGGACCTTATCAAAAAGATTGTTAGTGTTCAAAGGCGAAGTAATCCCCTCTTGACCAAGGAAACTCTCATAATGAGTAACAAATGCAGTAGACACATTCTCATTAGCAAAAACGTTACCTTCAACATCAGTAACAACATCAATTCGATTCCTGCTAACTCTACCTTTTACCGCCTTATGAAAAAACGCAGAATTAGAGTCCCCTTCTTTTAGCCATAAAACTTTTGCCTTTTGTTGAAGAAAACGCTCCTCCAATACAATCGCTTGATTATAAGCTTGAACATACGCCACCTCCTCCTCCCGAAGATCAAGATTAAAAGGATCCAAATCTAAATCCGTTTGAACCTTGTCCAATTCAGCACGTAACCTAACCACATTATCATGAAAATTACCGTGCTCATGAAGAAGCTTTCGGAGAGGATTCTTTAAGTTTTTAAGCTTTTTAACAAGACGAAACATCCAAAAACCTGAAGAGTTCATGTTCCATCCTTCACTCACCACCTCTTTAAATTTGCTATGAGAAGTAGTAACATTAGCGAATTTGAAAGGTTTAGGAGAGGGTTTAGTAACAGTAGGGATAACCAACATAGCAGGAGCATGATCCGAAATCCGGTATGGTTTAAAAATAGCATGAGCACCCATAAACATGTTGATAAATTCATTGTTTCCCATAACACGATCAATTTTCTTAAACAGCCCATCAAAACCCCTCGGCTTTTGGGTCCAAGTATAGTGCAGCCCCGTACAAGAAATATCCTTAACTTCTATTTCATCAATGCATTCTTTAAATTCACGCATAGCAATATCCATCCTAGATGAACTTGCTGTACTATCATCCAAATTGAGAGCAGCATTAAAATCCCCTAACATACACCAAGGCCGCTGCCTAATGAAGTGATTATGAACACATAAGTTATTCCATAGAACACGCCTAGTAGAATAACGATTATGCCCATAAATAAACGAACAAAACAGCTCCTTCTTTTCAAGACGCAGCCACAAACGAACATGAATAACTTGGTCACTTTGAGAGATAACCGAGACATCAACATCATACTTATTCCAACCAATGATAATACGCGTACCTTTAGAACACAGGCAAGCACTCCCGTTAATGAAGTTACCAATGATTAATATTGCCTCGTGGAATATTAGGGGTTTGAATTTCTCCCCAAATCAAAGTGAAGTTCGTAAGTCTTTATGACTATAAGACTATCTATGTGTGCTAGTTTTGGAACTCATTCGAAGACTCTAACTTAGTTTAAAACTTTTTACTGAAAGCGTTTTTTTTTTTTTATTTCAACATATAGTGATGTGAAAAAATTTAAAAAATAGTATAGTTTACTGAAATTGATATTTAAAACGTATAATGGGTCGTTGTAGTGCAAAAGCCCAATTAGGATTGTAATAGATATGCTGAGAATAAATTGATGACGTCCTCAAATTGTCAGTGAAAATATGAATGGTCATAGCTTAAAATATTATAAGCCATTATTATAGGGAGGCAAGAAATAAAACTTGAAATCAGGTTGTTGCAGATGGTAATATACAAATTACCAAGTTTGGATTTCATCTTAGATATAAGGACATAATGTTACAAGGATTAAGGAGTCCTACCATCAGCTAAAACAAACTGGACGTTCTATGCGTGACGCAATGCCCATCATGTATCAAGCTACTTTATCTCTTCCTACTGATCTTCAATGGTATATCCGTGCTTGTGAAGCTGATTTAAGCATATATTCGAGTCATTCTACCATGCATGACCACCACCAGCAGTATAGTAAACTGTATTGTTGATTATAAATGTTAAAACTGTTACTTTTTAGTTTGTCTTTAGAGGTCCCCCGTAATTATCCCATTGGCGGTAAAGGATGCTTTCAGTATAATTAAGAAGGTATGTTTGGCTGAAATCTTGATACTATGAATGCAAGTTATACTTGTCTTAAAAGGAAGATCTGATAATCGTGCAATATTTTCAGACTCCAAGTCATGAATTTCTCCTTCGTGTCTCATATTTGGAAATATATAATGAGGTAGCCATCTGAACTTTTTTTCTTTAGCTACTTGATAGATATAACTCTGATCTATATGCCATGCCAGCCACTCTCATAATCAATGCAGATTTTATTGTTTAATACCGAGAGTCAGGGGTGTAAATTTTTTGTCATAATCGAAAATTTTAGATTTACAGCTCTTATTGTGTCTCTCCTTTATATCATCTGAGAATAAATATGGCTTATTTTTATTGGCATCTTCAACTGGTTCAACATCCTAGGAAGAGATATACTTTTTGATGTGTTGCTTTTTTCATATTGTCTCCATACACGTATTATTTTTACAATTAATTAGTCGTCAACAAAAATATTATTATATATATAAGCTAAGCCCACTGAATTCCGAAGAAGAATAGGAAGAAAAACGATGGGGTGTAACAGGGAGTTTAAGACAGTTAGCAGAGAGTATGATAAGAAAGGAAGTGACTGAAATGGAGATAATCAAGGCAAGAGAAGATGTGATGTTCATGCCAAGCATAGGAGACTAGAAAGTGAGAATGAGCTTATCGAGATGATGTTGAACTTGCACTTGCAGATTATCAACTCCTTATTATCTGATCATGTTGTATCTTAAATGGGTCAAATTAAAACTTTACTTTAAAGGGAATCATGATGAGTGGACCGGGTCACTCAAAGTCAAATTTGAATGCATGCAACCTAATAAAGTTATTTTCATATATAAGCATCCATTATACTAAACTTGAGGTTGGACCAGCTAAAAAGTATGGCCTTCATGCTTCTTCTTCACAAGCAACAAATGAGTATGAGGATAATAACAACGAGGAGAAAAAGGAACAACAGTGAGGGAAAAACCTTGTATTTCTAAAGCTAAAAGAAAAAAACTCAAGAAAGGCCAAACTCAAGGTGAAGTCGGAGATGCTGGTGAGGTGAAAGAAAATGTCGCGAAGAAGAAGAAGGTTAAAGTGGTAGAACCAAAAGACTGCTCAGAGCTCAAAGGTTTGAAAGGTTGGGGAAAAAGAACTAGCCGTGAAAATGGAAAACGGAAGAAATTAAACAGATGTGGATTATGTGACAGGGAAACTCCACTTTCAAATGAATCCCTAATGTATGTGTTCCTGTCTGTGCTCCTGTATACAAGCGTTACAATTCAAATGAATATCGTGTCAAGATAATTCGTGGAACAACAAAGAGAAAGGAAAGGTACTCTCTTCACTTATTCCGAATTCTAATAAATAGGCAGCCTTTAGCTTTATGCATTGTTGAAGCATTGGATTATTGCAGTACCGAAGGTCGCCCACTATTTTAAAACCATCAGGGCATGCATTAGCTAATAACAAATTAAACTAGGAAAGTAATAAATTTAGCATATCAATTCTTGTCAGCATAAAGAAACTACATAGATCTCAACACCATCTATCTAAGGCAGAAAAGTAATTAAGTGAATGAGAAGGGGATTAACAAAGTGGGAATCTAGGAACCTTATATATAACCAGAACAATATGAGAAATAAGTAGTTTGAGAAAATAAACAAAGAACCCCTAATATTAAATATACCGGTCAAACTGAAATCAAGGGAAAAAAGTCACAAACGCATAATTAATTAACAATGTTAAAATTCATATGTAATCTTATTGTTTATTGACCGTTGAACTATATAAAGAAACATTTTACTACCTAGAGACGTTAACAAAAAGCATCCAAGTCAATTAGTTGGTTTCCCATTAATTCCACAACCTATTGTAAATAAAATAAACCATATCTTATGGACAGGACTCCCGTGAGATGAAATACATTCTAGTTGTTAGAATCAATGTAAGTAGCGACGTTTACCCTAATGTCAGTAAGTTAAAAAATATCATAATATGTTTTCTCTTGGACAAATTTGTTCAATTATATATTATTAATGATGCTGTTTATAATTCACTCTATAAATAATTTTTATACCCGCCCATCGGGCGGGTTTTGCAACTAGTGTATATATATATATATATATATATATATATATATATATATGGTTCGGCACTTTATTAAATTCCCATATCTCGTTTTATCTTGTGCGTTTTCTAGTATTTTCTAAGTATAATAATTTATAAAAATTTCGGCATGACCCGTTCGTGTTTACACGTTTTCCAAAGTCGTAGACTTTATTTAAAACCATTTTCAAATCACTTTCCAATCCACTTTTCATGATTACAAACTATACATCATCAAATCTCTTATTATTCGCAACGTCCAACATTTAAAATGAGTTACACGTATAGCGTCTAAGTCGTACACTATTAAATAAGCTATTCGTGAACTTATTCAATAAGCCACACCGTAGCTTTACGCCTTGGTGTATTGTATTTATGTTGGGCCTTGGCCCGTTAAGTCCAAAAATGTAGTTTTACTTATCCATATAGTCCGATAAGCAAAACCTTAAATAATAAACACGCGACTTAATAATAAGCTATTAATAAGCTCACAATAAGCCACTCAATAATAAGCCGAACCACATAAGCTCAAAAATAAGCTCATGTTGTTAGGCCTTGTATGTGGGACGCGGCTATAAGCCCAATAAGCTATATTCGGGCTTATTTATTAAGCCGAATAAGTTTACTATTTGTCCTTTCAAAATAAGCTAACAAAATATAAGTCGAAACAAAATAAGCTAAATAAATATTTCTTCTTCTTTTCTATACTTGGGCCGAACCAAATAATAAGCCCAATAAGCTCGAAATAATTAAAATAAGCTTTCCAAAAGCTTATTAACATAAGCCGAATACAATAAGCTATAACATACCATTTTTATTACACGAAAATAACCACGATCACAAAACTATGATTTCCTTATATTTTCTTTTATTATTTTCGAACCAATAGCATAACCTTTTAAGGTTTATGTAGTTTTAAAATCTTTGTTTTTACAAAATAAGTTGTACAACTAGCATGTATGCATCAAGATGATTATGAAAGTACAAGTTATTTAAAGATTAAGAGACTTACAAAAAGAAGTGGTTTAGAAGGATGGTTGATGACTAGAAACAACCCAAATGTTGTTTATAACTAACCCGAATACAATAAATATCAACCACGAACACAATATCTTCAAAGGTTTTTAATCAAGATTGGAAAATTATGAGTGTGTGTGTGTTTCTTGGGTGGTTCGAACAAAAGAGAGCAAAGGAGAAGAGAGAAAACTCAATATTTAGTGTGTGTGTATTATGAATGAGAAAGTGGAAGTAATGTGTATATGTAATGCCAAGTTTACTTCACACACTAAAAGTGTGTTTGTGTGTGTGCGTGGGATAAGACAAGAGAAAGAGAGGGGACCAAAATGATCTCCCAATCACAATGAAGCTAGGACAAAACATGAGTTGGAACTTTGTCTTATTGATTTTGAATTCAAAATGGCATCCAAGGGTTTAAGGGGTGTTGGTTTGGACGCTCTCATGCATATGAGAGGGGGGGGGGGACCAAATGGTTTTTAATATTTTATGATGCTAGTGCTCTTGCATGATTTAATTTCTAAGCCTTCCATGCATATGCTCATTTTTAAATAAAACACGGTTTACGCAAGTAACGAAACGAATAACGGTATCTCCAAAAATTATGAAATTTTAAATATTGCCTTAATATATAAAAACGTGGCTATTGCCAAAATACTACAATGTTAGGTGTCCCGGTTTGCTCCCGGCGACGATTCTCGGATAAAAGCGGAACAACTTCCCGGTTAAACGAAAAAGTTAAACGAAACTTTTAAAAATTCAAACTACTAAACGGAAACGGCTAATTTATTGATCAGAAATTTTCGGGGTGTCACATCCTTTCCCCGTTAGAAGAGCTTTGTCCTCAAAGCTTACGATCAAAGATTACGATGTAGCATTCACCACAGACACAGAAATTGGGAAAAGATGCGGGTATTTCTTTTGCATTTGGTCTTCACGCTCCCAGGTAAACTCAGGACCTCTCCTAGAGTTCTGGCGTACCTTCACAATCGGGATACGACTCTGCTTCATATGCTTTACCTCACGGTCCATAATCTCGTCAGGTTCTTTGATGAAGTGCAATTTGTCGTCAACTTGGATATCATCCAACGGTATAACAAGGGGTTCGTCAACCAAACATTTCTTCAATTTCAAGACGTGAAACATACTATGAACTCTACTCAACTGCTCTGGGAGTTCAAGTCGATAGGCAACGGTTCCTACTTTAGCAATGATCTTAAAAGGTCCTATATAGCGAGGGTTCAGCTTTCCCCGTTTGCCGAAACGTATCACTCCTTTCCATGGCGATACTTTCAGCATGACCTTATCTCCTACTTGAAACTCAAGGGGTTTCCTTCTCACGTCGGCATAACTCTTTTGACGATCACGGGCAGCTTGAATACGGCTCTTGATTTGAACTATTTTCTCAGTCGTCTCGTGGATGATCTCTGGGCCAGTGAGCTGACTATCTCCAACTTCAGCCCAGCAGATAGGTGATCGACACTTGCGCCCATACAACGCCTCAAACGGAGCAGCCTTAATGCTGGTATGGTAACTGTTGTTATACGAAAATTCTACCAATGGTAAGTGTCTATCCTAACCTTTTCCAAAGTCGAGTACACAGGCACGTAACATGTCCTCCAATGTCTGAATGGTTCTCTCACTCTGACCATCGGTCTCTGGATGGTAAGTTGTACTCATATCCAATCGAGTACCTAATGCTTTATTAAGGGACTTCCAAAAATGTGAAGTAAATCTCCCATCACGATCAGAGATGATCGAAACTGGCACTCCATGCCTTGAGACTACTTCCTTCAAGTATTGTCTCGTCAACTTCTCTAACGTGTCATCTTCTCGTATAGGCAAGAAATGAGCAGACTTAGTAAGATGATCAACGATTACCCAAATCGTATCTTGACCGGCTGTCGTCTTTGGAAACTTAGTCACAAAGTCCATTGTTATATTCTCCCATTTCCATTGTGGGATCTCTGGTTGAACCAACAAACCAGACGGTTTCTGATACTCTATCTTAACCTTAGCACACGTTAAACACTTGCTGACATAGGTGGCAATTTCTGCTTTCATGTTGGGCCACCAATACAACTTCTTCATGTCTTGGTACATCTTATCCGATCCAGGATGGATGGAATACTTTGACTTATGGGACTCATGCATAATCAAAGCTCTCAGATCACCAAAACACGGAATCCAACTTCGATTGTTCAAACACAACGTTCCGTCAGCACGAGGTTCTAACTTGTTAATCATGCCATGCAAATCTTCGTTGATGAAGTTCTCTTCTTTCCTGGCTTCCGATTGAGCACTCAAAATCTGCTTAGGAAGATTTAACCCTATAGTCATAACTAAGGCCCGAACTCGTAGTGGCTTACTTCTTTCCTTTCGGCTCAGGGCATCAGCCACCACGTTCGCCTTTCCTGGGTGATATCGAATCTCACAGTCGTAGTCGCTTAACAACTCTAACCATCGTCGTTGTCTCATGTTCAACTCCTTCTGATCGAGAATGTGTTGCAAACTCTTGTGATCAGTGAACACGACGCACTTTGTACCATACAGATAGTGTCTCCACATCTTCAAGGCAAACACTACTGCACCAAGCTCTAGGTCGTGTGTGGTATAGTTCTTCTCATGAACCTTGAGTTGGCGAGATGTGTAAGCTATGACCTTCTCCTTTTGCATTAAAACCGCACCCAACCCTTTATGTGAGGCATCACAATATACCACGAAGTTCTCACTTTCCTTAGGTAAAGCCAATATCGGCGCACTACACAATTTCTTCTTCAACAACTGAAATGCAGCTTCTGCCTTTTCTCCCCAATCGAACTTCACGCTTTTCTGAGTCAATTTTGTCATAGGCCTAGCGATCTTCGAAAACCCTTCGATAAATCGTCGGTAGTAACCGGTCAAGCCTAGAATCATACGAATCTCGGTTAGTGTCTTGGGTGATGCCCAATCCTTGATAGACTCAATCTTAGCGGGATCAACGTGAATGCCTTCACTATCAATCACATGACCGAGAAATTGTACCTTCGATATCCAAAACTCACACTTCGAAAACTTGGCGTACAACTCCTCCTTCTTAAGTAACCTCAGAATTAACTTAAGGTGTCCTTCATGGTCCTTTCTACTCTCGGAGTAAATCAAAATATCATTGGTGAACACAATCACGAATCTATCCAGATACGGTTTGCACACCCTATTCATCAAATCCATGAATACTGCCGGTGCGTTAGTAAAACCAAACGGCATTACTTGGAACTCATAGTGACCATAGCGAGTCTTAAATGCGGTCTTAGGAATGTCTTCCTATCGAACTCTGAGTTGGTGATAACCAGATATCAAGTCGATCTTAGAGTAGACTCTTGATCCTTGCAATTGATCAAACAAATTGTTGATTCTCAGAAGTGGGTATTGGTTCTTCATAGTAAGTTTGTTTAGTTCACGGTAGTCGATACACATCTGAAAAGAAGCATCTTTCTTTTTGACAAACCAAACCGGTGCTCCCCAGGGTGAGTAACTGGGTCTTATAAATCCTTTGTCAAAAAGTTCTTACAACTGAGTGGATAACTCTTGCATTTCAGCTGGTGCTAATCGATATGGGGTTCGTACGACAGGTGCAACACCAGGGACTAAGTTGATTTGAAATTCAACTTGTCGAGCAGGTGGTAATCCAGGCAGATCGTCTAGAAAGACCTTCGGAAATTCCCGTATGATCGACACGTCCTCAAGTCGCTTCTCCTCCGACTTATCCTCAGCCTTCTTGGATGTAACTTACGCTAGGTAGACCTAACATCCCTTTTGAATATACTTCTGGGTCCTCATACACGATATGATGTTCAGCTTACTTCCGTTGCCATAATCGTCACCTCAAATTATCAATACTTCATCTCCATAAGGTATACGGACGACCTTCTTGTCACAAACGATCAACACGTGGTATTTCGCCAACCAATCCATACCGATGATGATGTCGAAACTACCAAGTTCTATGGGCATTAGGTCTATGTCGAACGAATGACCTAATAATCCTAACGTGCAACCTCTAAGAACAACACTTGTTTATGAGATTCTTCCATCGGCAAGTTTTATGGCATAACTAGTGTCTAAAGTGGATGGTGTAATATCAATCAAAGCACTAAAGGTAGATGACACAAAACTTCTATCGGCGCCCAAATCGAATAACGTGGAAGCATAACAGTTATTGAGAAGAAACGTACCAGTAACAACGTTGGAATCAGGGTTTGTTCCTCCTCCACCAATGACGTAAGCTTTTGCTGTAGCCTCATTACCTCCAGTCTGGTTTCCAGTCTTGTTTCCAACTCTATCTCTTGTCTGGTTTCCACGGTTCTGATTCCTCAACTTAGGGCAATCCTTCCTAAAATGTCCTGGTCTTCCACACTCGTAACAAACAACACCCTGTTGATTTCCAACTGGAGCTCTCTAAGTGTTTTGGGGTAATAGTTGCCATACAATCCCTAGTCTGGTGTCTAACCTTCTTACAGTTATTGCACTTCACTATACATGGCCCTACATAGTTGTATTTGCACTTGTTGCAAAGTGGGTGAGGTCCAGTATATCTTTTCCTCTCATTGTTCCCAGTTGTGTAAGCTCTAACCACATTCTGCCCACTAATATTTTGCCTCTTAAATGTTGGTTGTTGTCCACGGTTATCCTTTGGTTACTTTCAATCCTCCTCTTACTCTCAGCACTCCTTGCAGAATAACCCTGGAGCTTCTTATCCATCAATTGGTTAGCAATGCGTACGGCATCTTGGAATCTAGTTGGGTTTGCAGCAATTACATTTCCTTGAATTTTGTCCGGTAGCCCTCCAATAAACCTCTCCACTTTGTCCTCTTCATTAGGGACCATTCTAGTACACAACAAAATCAACTCCTAAAACCTTTGAGTGTAAGCAGTCAAGTCATTTCCCTTCACGGCCAAATTCCACAATTCAGTCTCCATCTTCTGGATTTCATTCCTTGGGCAATACACTTCCGTTATCAACTTCATTAGTTCAACCCAATTCATGGCATATGCAGCCTCAACACCAATAGTTCTCTTATGAGAGTTCCACCGGGTCAAAGCACTGTCCTGCAGTGTGCATGTAACATACTTCACTTGATACTTCAGTGGACAATTACTGATATTGAACATAGTCTCCATCTTCTCAAACCAGCAGGTCAATCCAACAACGCCTTCGGTTCCTGAGAAATTTTGTGGCTTACACTTCAAAAAGTCTTGGAAAGTGCACTCTCGAGCCACTGGCATGAAACCTCCATAATTCATGTCATGGTTTCCATTCCTGTGTCCATTTCCTCCATTTCCGTTTTCTCCGTTTCCTCCATTTCCATTTCCTTTGTTACCTCCATTTCCATTTCCTCCGTTACCTCCGTTACCTCCATTTCCACCTTCTTGTTCATCCCCATTCTCATTCATGGGTTCAAGGTTCATCGCGGCTTCACGAGCCTCCATCTTTT
>BQNB010079387.1:0-23736 GCA_026074375.1 Tanacetum coccineum | reverse complement strand
AGAAGACCCCTATTTGATGATGACAAAAAGGGGAAGAAGATTTGATGATTTGCAGCTTGATGATTCTTGGTGGTATAACATGAATTAAGGGGAAGTTTCATTCGTATATCAACTTCAGGGGAAGTTCGTGCTTATTGGGTTTTGTCATTATCAACTAGGGGAAGATTGTTGGGAATTATATTTTGAGTTGATAAGACAAAACACGAATGAAACAAGATGGAAACATGAAGGACCAAAGTTGTAGTCAAAGAATACTACAAAAGATAAGAATTGAAAGATTTGGTCAAAGATAATGATTGAATAACTGATTGATTTTATCATTATTATCATTATTAGTTTCCATGTAAACCTTGACTCCTTATACTATAAAAGGAGGTCTAAGGTAAATAGTTTTTCGTATCCATCATAGTTAGATCTCTCTCAATGAGAGTCTAATAGTTAGTTAGTTTATGTATTAGTTAGTTTAGCCCCAAGGATCATTTGATCTTGGGGCAATAGATTAATAATAGAAAACCTTGTTTGATAACTTATTTGTTCTTTATTATTCCGCTGCATATATAAGTTATCTGTAAAACTAATCCTAGATGGGCTAAACGATTCTCAACACGTACTGTGAACTTATGGTCCACTTTTAATACTAAATTCAAACCTATGGATTCACCAACTTTATGTTGACCATTTTAGCATGTTTTCTCAAGTACTTAGTTGTGGATGTCTTTGCTTGCTATTTGGGGCTGCCATGCATTGGACCTATTTTCAAGAATTATTATCTTCTGTTTTTAAACATTGTTGTCAAACTTTAAGACCTTTAATAGCTTTCGCATTTTTCCTTTAGGCCTATGTAAAACTTTAACTATTTTAATTAATGCAACGATGTCAGATTTTCAAACGTATACTTAGATGTCGTTCTTTATATCTTGTGTGATGCATACTATGACGTCACGCCCCCGGACATGTGTTTTCCGTCCAGGCCCCGTTTGAGGGTGTGACAGATTGGTATCAGAGCCAGGTTATAGAGAACCAGGTAGTATATTTAGGTCTGGTCTATAACCAGTATGTGATCCTACGTGTTTACCTGTTTACATATATAATTACTATCGATAAGTATACGAGTATTAAGTATAGTACGTTTCCATAATTATATTACGTTTATTTTTCCTTACGTAGATTTTCTCATTAGTTTTATATAAAAGTTATTTATATAAATAATAGATCTTTCCCCCAGGACATTGTGAGTTGCACAATGGTCTCTAAACGTTTCCCAAGACTTCGTGAGTGATACGATGGTCATTAAAACTTTTTCATAAATTTACATCATACTATTTTACATAACATCAAAACTTGTCACAGTCTTTCGACTCTATGTTATCGTACTATCCAAACCCGAATGCAAGTTGAGCCCCGTCCCTCACATTTGAAACTCCTACATCGTCTCATACTATCACCTAGAAGCATACCGATTAAGTTGAACATAACTTTAAACTATCACCTTGCAACATTTCATCTTTAGGACACGATGTTGGGGAAGCCGACTTACTTTATCTTTCTTTTACTTCTTTTAATTTTGAAGAGAATGTCAGCATCGAGACAAGGAATGACTTCTGCAGAGATTGACCAGATTGTAGCTCAACGAGTTAGTGATGCTATTGAAGCTATCGCTATCTACGAGACAAAAATCCGCATGACTCACGAATCGATGAATCAGATCATACGACTAGAAATCACGGTAGAAAAGAATGCTAACAACAAGAGGAAGTTTGAGAACCAATCAAAGGATAACCGTGCGCCACAACAACCACCTTGAAAGAAACTGGTGTGACAAGAGCTTACACTATTGGAGCCAATGAGAGGAAGGCTTATGCTGGGAAATTACCTTACTGCAACAAGTGTAAGTTGCATCATGTTGGGCCGTGTACTGTGAAGTGTAATAACTGTAAGAGGGTTGACCACATGACTAGGGATTGTAAGACATTCGTTGCTGCAATGAACCAAAGGTCCCATTTGAAAAATCCAAAGGCTACCATCACTTTCTATGAATGTGAAAGGTTTGGACATTTTAGGGATGAATGCCATAAGTTGAGAAATCAGAACCAAGCGAACCAAATTTGGAAGGAAAAAGCTCGCGAGAACTCTAGTGTCATCAAAGACAAGACTAATGATTAAGAAGAGATCTTCCCACCTTACCTAGTGACCTAAGTTAAAGTCTTCTTAGACTATATTCGCATTAATACTTTTCTATAAATTTTGTTGTATTGAGTGGATGTTTTAAATTTCCTATTAATGTAGGTGTCATGACGATTTCGTCAGTTACACTTAATTTCTCTATTTATTTATGTAAGTTACTCCTTAAATCACTACCATCTTATCAAATCATTCCGCTGCTAGCATTTTATAAACTATTCTTGTGCCATTTCGTAAGCAATTTTGTTGTTATCCTATAAACCATTTTGTCATTTTCTTAAAAATTATTCTACTATCACCTCACCAACTATTTTCCAAACCATTTTACAAACTTAATTGTTTTCATCTTTTAACCTGTTGTCCCTTTATAAACTATTTGGTTGTCAACTCGTAGACTATTTGTTACCATGATTGTAAACCCTTACTACCACATTGTCAACTGTCACGTGATTGTCTCGTAAACTATTTCGATATTACCTTTTAAATTATTTTACGCAATCTTACAAAATAATCTTGTGTCGATAAATAAATCATTTTGTAGTCGTCTTTACGTATTGTGTTGCTACTTTATAAACCCTATTGTCTATGCCATATAATTTTTTTAAACATAACATTAGTTTGACGAAATGAGTATTCCATCGTTAGTCCTTAATTATACATAGCCTGATCACCTATGTATAATTTGGACGGACACTTGCCATGCTGATAGTAGCCACCTTAAATTTTTATCAATTTATCATCACCTTTCCCTTATATTTTCTTTTCTCTTCATTATAATTTCAACGAGATATTTTTTTCTTTCCATTTTCATGTTTTGGCAATATTTTGCGTGTGTATTCATGAGTCGTGTCGGTCATGTGTATTCGTATTCGTAAGCGTCATAACTAAGTGGACTTTCTTAATTTTATTATACATGAAGATTATACCCTTAGGCGAGAGATCGAATCACGCTTCTTGTAGTCATGACAATTATGGATTGTAAGATTTTAGTACATAATAACTTAAACCTTCTAATTGGATTATAACCAAGATAACTAGGAGACTTCTTTTTGTTGACTTACCTTTTATTGAGTTAGAATCATGAAGATCATGAGATTCTCGTACCTACAAACCTTCTGATGGACCTAAAAGTTAAAGCAAAGGACACAATTATTGCAAGTACATAGAAGCTAGCTAATAGAAGCCTCACACCCGCTAAGTTTAGCCCTTTAGGTAGCACCGTGCCATCTACCGTAGAAACTAAGTGCTCTGTTGAGTTAGCCAATGAAAAGATCATAGGAGTCGATACTATCATTTGAGATTTTTATACTTGAAAAATTTCTGCTGAATCATCCATGTGCAAATCGGACCTGATGCCTCATAGAACTCAGTAGGTTTGATGTTATATCGGTTTATGGGTTAGTGGGCAAAGTATACACGCCGTCATCGTTCATCAAGTTTGTGATAAGAGAATCCTTCATATCCTCAATGGTAATGAAACCTTAACAATTCAAGGAAATAGTAGCGATAATAGAAGTGCACCTAAGTTAAGTATCATATCATACACCAAGACTCGAAAGTATATTAAGAAAGGTTGCCTAATTTTTCTGGCACAAGTTACGAAGAAGGAAACCGAGGACAAGTCGGAGGAGAAGCGACTTGAGGACGTACCGACTGTATGGGACTTTCCGAAAGTCTTTCCTAGAAGACTTGCCTGGATTACCACCAACCCGACAAGTTGAATTTCAAATCGACTTGGTCCCTAGTGCTGCACCTGTGGCACGAGCACCATATAGATTAGCATCGTCATAACTTCAAGAATTGTCTACTCAGTTGCAAGAACTTTCTAACAATGGCTTTATAAGATCGAGTTCCTCACCCTGGGAGCCCCGGTCTTGTTTGTCAAGAAGAAAGATGGATCTTTTCGGATGTGTATTGATTACCGCGAGCTGTACAAGCTGACTGTGAAGAATCAATATCCACTTCCAAGAATCAACGACTTATTTGATCAGTTACAAGGGTCAAGAGTCTACTTTAAGATCGACCTGAGATCTGGTTATCACCAACTCAGAGTTCAGGAGGAAGATATTCCAAAGACATCATTTAGAACACGCTACACTCACTATAAGTTTCAAGTGATGTCGTTTTAACTGACTAATGCACCGACGGTATTCATGGATCTGATGAATCGGGTGTGCAAACCATACTTAGATAAATTCGTGATCATTTTTATTGATGACATCTTGATCTATTCCAAGAGCAAGGAAGAGCACGTAGAACATCTTAAGTTAATTTTGGAATTGCTTAAGAAGGAAGAATTGTACGCCAAGTTTTCAAAATGTGAATTTTGGCTGTCGAGGGTATAATTTCTTGGTCATGTGATTGATAGTAAAAGCATTCAGGTGGACCCGGCTAAGATTGAGTCAATCAAGGATTGGGCATCACCCAAGACTCCGACAAAGATTCGTCAATTTCTAGGTCTTGCTGGCTATTACTGATGATTTATCGAAGGTTTTTCGAAGATTGCCAAACCTATGACGAAGTTGACTCAAAAGAACATGATGTTTGATTAGAGTGAAAAGGCAGAAGCTACATTTTAACTGTTGAAGCAGAAGTTATGTAGTGCACCGATTTTGGCTTTACCCGAAGGAAGTGAAATCTTCATGGTTTAGTGTGATGCTTCTCGTAAAGGGTTGGGCACAATTTTGATACAAAGGGAGAAGGTCATAGCCTACGCGTCACGCCAACTTAAGATTCATGAGAAGTAGTACATTACATATGACTTAGAACTTGGAGCGGTAGTGTTTGCTCTCAAAATGTGGAGACATTATCTGTACGGTACGAAGTGCGTCGTGTTCACTGATCATAAGAGCTTGCAACATATTCTTGATTAGAAAGAGTTAAACATGAGACAACGTAGATGGTTAGAGTTGTTGAATGATTACGACTGCGAAATTCGTTATCATCCGGGAAAGGCGAACGTAGTGGCGGATGCCTTGAGCCGAAAGGAATGAAACAAACCACTACGAGTTCGAGCTTTGGTTATGACGATTGGTCTGAACCTCCCTGTGCAGATCTTAAATGCTCAGTTTGAGGCAAGAAATGAGGAGAATTATGGAAGAGAAGATATGTGTGGTATGATTAAGAAGCTAGAGCCACGTACTGATGGAACATTATGTTTGAATAGGAGGAGTTGGATACCTTGCCATGGTAAATTAAGGGAGTTGATTATGCACGAGTCACATAAGTCAAAGTATTCGGTACATCCTGGATCAGACAAGATGTATCAAGATTTAAAGAAACTGTACTGGTGGCCGAATATGAAAGCTGAGATTGCCACTTACGTGAGTAAATGTTTGACCTGTGCCAAAGTCAAGGCCGAATGTCAAAAACCATCCAGTTTGTTGGTTCAACCTGTGATCCCAGTATGGAAGTGGGAGAACATTACAATGGATTTTATTACTAAGTTACCAAAGACATCAACTGGTCAAGATACAATTTGGGTAATTGTTAACCGACTCACAAAATCCGCTCATTTCTTACCAATGAAGGAGACTGACTCAATGGAGAAGTTGATGAGAAAATACTTGAAGGAAGTAGTCTTGAGGCATGGAGTACCGGTTTCCATTATTTCTGATCGAGACAGTAAATTTACATCTCAACTCTGGAAATCGCTGAACAAAGCCCTAGGTACTCAATTAGATATGAGTACGGTTTACCATCCACAGACTGATGGTCAAAGTAAAAGAACCTTCCAAACTTTGGAGGACATGCTACGTGCATGTGTGATTGACTTTGGGAAAGGTTGGGATAGACACCTACCATTAGTAGAATTTTCATACAACAACAGCTATCACACTAGTATCAAAGCTGCACCGTTTGAAGCTCTCTACGGCCGAAAATGTCGATCGCCTATTTGTTGGGCTGAGGTTGGAGACGCTCAGCTCACTGGTTCGGAAATTGTTCATAAAACAACTGAGAAGATCATTCAGATCAAGAAGCGTATTCAAGCTACACGAGATAGACAAAAGAGCTACGCCGATAGGATACGTAAGCCATTGGAATTTGAGGTTGTAGATAAGGTCATTTTGAAAGTGTCGCCATGGAAAGGGGTGATACGTTTCGGCAAATGGGGGAAGCTGAACCCTCGCTATATTAGACCTTTTAAGATTCTTGCTAAAGTGGGAACGCTTGCTTATTGACTTGAACTCCCAGAGCAATTAAGCCAAGTTTATAGTAGTTTTTACGTTTCCAATTTGATGAAGTGTTTCGTAGACGAACCACTAGCTATTCTGTTGGATGAGATCCAGATTGATGACAAGCTTAATTTCATTAAGGAACCAGTTGAAATTATGGATCGAGAAGTTAAACTGCTAAAGCAAAGCCGCATTCCAATCGTGAAGGTCCGTTGGAATTCAAGACGAGGGCCCGAGTTTACATGGGTGTGCGAAGATCAAATTAAGAAAAAGTACCCTCATCTTTTCGTTAACCCTTCGTCCACGTCTTAAGCTTTGAGGACAAAGCTTCTTTAACGGGGGAAGAATGTCATACCCCGAGAATTTCAGGTCAATGTTTTAAACTTTTCCGATCATTATTTTTTATTTTTATACGTTACGTTTGAATTTGGCAGTTTACCGGGATGTTAACCCGCGTAAATCTAAAAAACGTCATCGGAAACATTCTGACTTTGGATTTTGATTAGTTTAGATATCATATGAGTTATTTTATTTTTTTCTAAGTGTGTCGTAGTTTACGATCACTCCCGGTATTTATTTTTACGCTTTAGCATTTAGATTGCGTTTTTCGCGTTTTTGACCTAAGGGAACCCCGGAAACCCGAAATCTTTTCGGGTATACTTTAGTTATCATCCATCTCATGTTCTTAAGTCAAAAATTTTGTTCACCCTCCCCCTTGTTGTATATTGGATGCCAAAAACCAAACCAAATGCACCTTAAACCTTGAAATTAAATCAAAAGCATCTTTCCTTGTCTTATTATGCATGTGTGCATGTAAGTTGTGAAAATGACACATGAGAGGGTCTTTCTCATGCACATATCCTCAAGTTAGACCAAGACAAATGATACTTACACACTTTGACCTCATTTGACTAAAATTCAAAATCAAGACCAAGTATAATGAACCAAGACTCAAAAAAATGAACCACTGGTCTTTGTGGCTTAGTTTTGGCCGAACAAAGGTGTACACACACCTTCGGTGTGTGTTGGTCACTATATACTTAAAACTATGAAACCCTAAACCTTCCCTTGGCCTATAAATACCCCATTATAACACACACTAGGTCATTTCTTATTTTTCAAGCCTCATCAAAATTTCACATCTCTCTTTTCCCTCTCTCTAGGCCACGACCAACATACACCCTTCTAGGGTTTTCTATATCTTTGATTTCTAGCAAGATTCAAGTATACTAGGTTCATTTCTAAGAACATCTAAGGTGGTTTAAAGTATTCGTTCTTTGATTTAAAGGTTTTTCTTCAAGATCTAAAGTTAGGGTTTCAAGATTTGTTGTTGGGTTTTATAGATCTAGTATTTTGGG
This sequence comes from Tanacetum coccineum, assembly GCA_026074375.1. Classification (NCBI taxonomy): domain Eukaryota; kingdom Viridiplantae; phylum Streptophyta; class Magnoliopsida; order Asterales; family Asteraceae; genus Tanacetum; species Tanacetum coccineum. The sequence continues at coordinate 16,022 of BQNB010079387.1, read as the reverse complement.
GGTATAGATCTTGTGATTTCTCTACTTGTTCTTTATTCTTGTAAGTGTCTTGAATCTTTTCTTGTGGTTTACTTATGTCCTTTCATATATGTTCAAGATCCATACATCCATATGTTGTGTTTTTATTTTTTAAAGATTATAAAACAAGATTTCATAAATAATGATGCTACTTTGTTTCACTAGGTCAATATTATGTTCTTGGTGAAATGAGAGTTGAATGAGAGTTGCAACAATAGAAATGAAGGGATTAGATTAGTCTTAGGTGTGGTTTTGTTATGGATTAGTTGTGAATGAAGATTAGGCTAGATTAAGCATTATTGTGAAGTTTGGTGTGATTTTTGGAAGCGTTTGCGAAAAAGGTAGTTGCTGATCCAAAATGGTTTTAAGGTTTTGGTTTACCTAAAAATGTTTTCATTAGGCATAAAAGTAGTTTTTCAAGAGCTCGTTTTGAATAGATAATTTTTCATATATCGCACATTAAAATCGGACTTAAAGCGACCAAGTTATAGACGAATGAAACTTGAAACATTTTTCGATAAAACCAAATGAATAATTGCTGATGTGAATAGTAAAATGGGTTTTCGGACACTTTCAGACATTTTTGGACTTTCTAAACACTAGCAAAACATATAGTAACACATACATATTGATTAGTATAATTTAAAGACGTGGTTAACATATTTTAGGAAAATCGATAAAGTTACTAAAAATAGTAAGTTTGGTAAAAATCTAGCGAATCAGACATAAAGCAAACACACATGGATGTCTTTTGGTAATGAACATATTGTATAATTCTTGGCATGCATTCTGTGTTTCTAAGACGCGTTATTATTCTAGGTCGCGGCTAGATTTCTATATCATTTTTTACTTACGTGATTATCATTTACTCATCTTGCTAAGGTGAGTTCATAGCCCCGTGTTTTACTACTTTTACTTTACTATTTTTGGGTGAGAAACATTGCTTGTTTTCAAACTATGGACACAGTTACTTTACGTTTCCTTTTCCTGATTACGTGTTGCCTAAGTAGCGAATAGACCACTAATGCCTGAATTATCATGAACCGTCAATTGCTTAACCGACCGTACTGGTTAAGTAAGCGTGAATGTTGTAAATAGATCTATTGGGAGTAATTATCCCTATCCGGGTAAGTAGCGCTTACTAGTTTCGGAGGTCCCGAACAAACAGATATATACCATGTCGAATTGTCAATAGGTGATCTTGGTCGGATACCTTTAGGGCGAGTAATTCTATTTGGCATATAATATGCTTCCTTTTAAATTGAGCTTAGGTTTCATGAGCTTAGCGCAATAGTAAATACTTTTTATGTGAAGTTGTAGCTGTTATAACTGTCACATGCGTACTGTGAACTTGTGGTCCACTTTTAATACTAAATTCAAACCTATGAATTCACCAACTTTATGTTGACCATTTTAGCATGTTTTCTCAAGTACTTATCTATGGATGTCTTTGCTTGTTATTTGGGGCTACCATGCATTATACCTATTTTCAAGAATTATTATCTTCTGTTTTTAAACGTCGTTGTCAAACTTTAAAACCTTTAATTGCTTCCGCATTTTTCCTTTGGGCCTATGTAAAACCTTAACTATTTTAATTAATGCAACGATGTTAGATTTTCAAACGTACCCTTAGAGGTCTTTCTTTGTATCTTTTGTGATGTATATTATGACGTCACGCCCCCGGACACGTGTTTTCCATCCAGGCCCCGTTTGGGGGTGTGACATAAATCCACTTACGATCACTTATTGAAAGAAAGCAAAATAATTATTTTTGGACTATGTTCTATCATGTCTAATTCTAATCATAGATAACTGAGTTGTTCTTGTTTTAAAGGTTTAGTTAGAATAGAGTTATGCTTATTTGGTATAGTGACAAAAGATTATAACTAAAGTGATTTTGAGTCTTGATTCGTGCTTTTGAATTGTATGAGCAAAGTTACATATGTTGTGCATTTGCTCATGTTTTATTTTTTGGAAATGATAACTTTACCAAATGCATTGTAAGGTAAATTACTTGAATATTTTAGACAAAACATCCAAGTCGTCAATCCTACTTTCTCGTGTATTTTAATCATTTTATTCTTAATAATAGGGACACACCTATTGGATATGTAGACTCAACATAGCATGATTATCACAAGTGTAAGTTATGAACCGATGTATATTCTTTTCGTCTTAGAAAGGGACGACATTATTTTCATATCAATCTAGTGTGATTGAGTATGTAGATTTGAGATAATATCTTTTGTTATGTTTTTTTGATATAATCTTGAAACTAATCAAATAATGAATTTGATTTCATATCTGGTATGTGCTATTTTACACATACCTTTTACCTTATTAAACGAGTTAAAAAGACTAAAAATGACCAAAAACATGATAAAAATGCATTGTATACGTTTGTTTTGTGATTTATGTCTTGCAGGTACGGATATTTATCAAAAAGGACAAAATAAAGGCAAAACGAACGAATCCGAGCACGAGAATGAAAGAGGACGAAAAATCTAAAGCCGAAGGCGTTCCCGTCTTTTACGGACCAACCCGGGCCCACTTGGTGGGCCGGGTCAGCCCACATGCCTTAAAACCTAAGCCTATAAACCCATGATCTAACCAAAAGCCCAAAACCTTTTATAATAACTCATGGTCCAAATTCATTAAACTTTGGTGTAACACCCCCAAAAATCATTTACAACGCAGCGGAATACCACTTTGGGGTGTTACTTCGTAATACACAGCAATAGATACAAGAGAACGACCTCTAGGTGTCGTTTGAATAATAACATTTGTTGATTTAATAAAAATCTGAATTTAATAATATATTTGTCCCATAATTTGCATCACAATGAAAAGCTTGAATGTAAAGACTCCAATGTACGTCAAATAGTCCAAGCATCTAATTCACCTGAGCTTGAACTGGTTAAAGTATCTCCAATGTCTCCGTTCGTGCTTACTTTGTATAGATCTATTTCACCCTGAGGATAAACATTGATAAAAAAGTGGCATAACTTTCACTTGGTGGTGTGGGATATCAGTTGTGGTGTCTCTGTTTTGCGCGTTGCCTTCATGTTTAATCACGTTACCATGTTTTATAGACCCTTAAGGATGCGATTTTGTTGGCTTGCACACTGGGGTGGGATACTTTTTTCTGGTACCTTTTAAGGTGCTCCTTTGTGGGGTAGTTTGTACGGCTGTAAATCTGTCTGGTTTGGCTTGCCACATTTTTGGTCACTATTGCTGTGCACTTTGTACGGGTTGATTTGTATTGTCAGGTCTCTGGGGGTCGGTCCATACATATTGTGAGTCACGTTTGGTTTTTAGCCGTGTCTTGCCGACGCCTACGTTTTTATCGTCTCCGTGTCCAGCCTCACGAGTTATATATTTCGTGCCATGTTGGGGAGGCCGATAGTCCCTACACCAGTATTATAATCCATATTGTTTTAACGTTCGTTACCTGTGATAGACTATGTCACCCCGACTCGGGGGATCGTCACTCCCGATCCTGTGTCTAATTTGATATCAATCACGGGGACATCAACGCTATAAGGTTCGGTTACCTAGTGATAGTTATCTCTCAGAAAACTGGCTTCCACCCACACCCGATAATAGATCTTTTTCCATTAACATGCTGCGATGCCACCCCTTCCTATTGTAAAGATAAGGCTCTGTTCAGGGACGAGGTGACAGTTACGTCGTGTATGGTTCCCTTATTTGGCGGCCTTGGGGTTACAAAGAATGAGGATATCAATTTGAGTTCGCACTGTTGACCAGCGGGTCCACTCCAAGAACATCTCAACTCGACGGCTCTCGTTGTGCTATTCTAAATTATGTACTCACCGTGACACGTGTGTCCCCTTCACATTGTACTCCCGGCAAGTAATTTGTATGCGAATCAGTTTATTCAACCTAAAGCATGTCCGAAACCCTCCAAATATTTTTTTTTTCAAATATAGATTAAAAAGTTATGCATTTGTGACCAAAAATGAGAAAGTCAAAATAATGTATCCCATAGCGTGCTTATGCAATATAAGTATGTAATCCAATTTGAGATCAATCATATAAATCGCATTTGCAAATACAAGCATGTTCTCACCCAAATATATGTTAAAAACCAGTAAAACTTGGAGGCTATAAACTCACATAATCTCCATTTAAAAAATCAACATGTTATAAGATAAACCTGAGTAAGTATATGAATTTGCAAATAGAATGGAATGTTATTCCCCCTCGCGGGTTATATTAAACAAATTAAACCAACCCACAACCAACAACCACAACACAAAAAATACAAACCTTACCCACCAACCCAACACCACCCCCCACACAACAACCAAACCACCCACCACCACTATCACACCCCCAGCCACAAAATGATATATTTGGGTCAACGTAGAATCAATGTGGTTAGTTTATGTCAGTTGTGAAAAAATTCGTATTAGTAGTAATGTGTTTATGAGTGTATTAACATAATGTGGTTGGTTAATGTATCCCTATATTGTCATGTAGTTTGTGACTATTGTACCTGTCGGCTTCAGAACCGATCTCCTTGGTGGTTTTGCTGCTTTTTTACTGAATCGGTATAATGTGCACACGATCCATCGGATCTCCACACGTACCCCCCCCACCACTCCCCTCGCCCTTATCATAATTTTGTCGTTACGATGATAACAGTATGTAATACGTTCCAAGATGCGGCATCGTTACTCCATATATCAAGTACCAGTGGGCGGTTACGCGCTATCTTCATAAAGTGTGTTTATTGTGGATGTGGTTAGCCATCTTGGCGGGCTTAGTTTTTCCTGGAGATCCCTATATGGTGGTGGGGTTGGAGTGTGTGTAACAGTGGGGCAGGGCTCTTGTGTTCAGTTCGGGCCGCATTAAGATTAAAGTAGACAATTTACTTATTTTTAGACCTTATGTTTTTAGAAAAAATAAAACGAAATATGATTTAAAAAAATATTAATTTAATAATAATATATTTCAAGACTTTCGAACAAGATCACACAACCCCATAAACCTCAATCCCAATCTTACCTACACCCAAAACCAACCCCCCAAAATACATAAAAATTCCCTTCATCCCTTCCTCCATTCACATATCACCCAACCAACAACCCACCAATCAAAAACCACAAACAATACCCACCCACACAACCCCCCCCGCTCTCATATATATAAAAACTACCCCATCCCCACCACCCCAATTTCATACTCATACTAAAACACACACAATACCTAAACACCAACACCAAATCAACACAAAACACCCCATATAGTTCTACTTCACTCTCTCACCTTAACCCTCCCACTCACACACATAACACAAAAATAAAATACACACTAAAAACCTTCCCCTCTCCACCCCCAAAAATCCAACACAAATAACCACCCACCATCACACCCAAAACCAACACCACTCAATACAGCGACTATGTGTGTTGTTCTGTTATGCTATTCTAATAACGAATCGCCCATAATTCCCCCCTTTCAACTCACTTATCTCCCAAATTACATATTAAATAAATCCGATTCAATGCAACAATTCTATATATCTATTTCGTGTTAACCAAATCACTTTATTTCCGGTTTGTCATCCACAAATACTCACCCCTTCATTCTCATATCTCCCCCATACCTCTCCCAATCCTACTCATATGTCAGTAACGCCAAACTCCCCCTAGTCTCAGTGTCATAAAAAAACCCAACCCCCCCCAAGAATCGAATTTCATCTAATACACCAAAACTGACCTTAGCCCGGAATGCAAAACCCCAACCGTCTCGAATCCCGAATCCCATGTTCCGATTTCTGATTTAAATTACTCGTTATATAAAGGCACTAAAGTCCATTTTTAGTCCAATTCTCGTCTCAAATATGACTAATATCACTTATACATTAATATCAGTCCCGTTTTAATATTCATATCGTATTTTACTTAGACGCGCAATTTATAATATTTTTCATCACATTTTATATAAATCGATTAAATGAAACAATTTATATATTTTCGTGTTAACCAAACTCACTTTATTTCGGTGTCATCCCACAACTCGACGCACCCCGGCTGATGGACAGCCAAACGCACCCTTGTGCGTGGCTGTTAAGCCAAACGCACCCTAGTCTCGTGTATAATAAAACCAAACACACCCTGGTTCGTTTTCTACTACACCAAACGGACCCTAGCCGATGCAAAACCCAACGCCCCCTTTATGGTGGCTGTCAAACCCGACAAACAAACACCCCCGGCTGTCCCGAGCCTAGCCCGACACCCCAACTGTCCCCGGCCGTTCCCACAGCCAAAACCCGACCTAAACCCATAAACAAACACCCCCGGTGCATTATTATATACCAAACCCGACTCACTTTGTTGCAAACTAAACCCGACATCCTTCTCCCCCGGCTGTCAACAGCCAAACCCGACGCGAACCAAACCCACCCTCGGGCTGAGACCAAACCCCACGCACCCTTGAGGTGTTTATACTCAAACCAAACGCACCTTTAGGGTGTTTATAACAACAACCGAACGCACCCTACGTCTGTGAACCCACAACCCGATGCACCCTTGTGGTTTATACCCCCAACCCAAACAAACCCGACACCCCATGGTGGTTATAACCTTAACCCGAACGCACCCTTAGTGTTTATACCAAAACCACACGCACCCTTCTTGTAAAAACACAACCAAACGCACCCCTTATGGTGCTAGCCACACAAACAAACGCACCTTTTTTTATAACCACACGCACCCCACGGTGGCTGTGGGTGTGGCGTGGGTTCGGTGGTGGTGATGGTGGTGATATAAGGCGCGTGAATATGGGGATCGGATAGATCGAAGGATGGGGAGTCTTTTTGGTCTTCGCCGGATATGTCCGCCGGAAAAGTTTTCCGGCGGCGGCGAGTGGTGGCCGGCGGCGGGGGAGCTCGCCGGAGAAGAAGGGTGGGAGAGAGAGTTTGAGTGTGTTATATGTTTGTGTGTGTGAGTAAAAGATGGAAATGAAAATGAAATGTGTATAATTATATATATATAAAAGAAAGTAAAAAGTTTATAATAGTGGAGGGGTTAAAGCGTAACATTTTTGGTATAGTTTTTATAAAAACGGTTCGGGACTCGTTTGAGCGACTTAACGAACGATTCAAATCTCGAAACTTGCGCCATTGTTTTTATAATCATTTTTCTGATAAAAATGAGTATTTATTTAGATTATTTATTTTGAATAATATTTCAGAAATATTTTATACATTAAAAAAAATATCTGATATTATTCATATTGTGAAACCGTTTCGCATTCCGTCTGAAATAAAAATGGATTTCCAACTCGAAAATCGCGTTTTTCAAAAACCCTTTTTAATAATAATAAAGATTAATTATTTATATTTATATTTCATAAATAATATACTGAATAACCAAAAACAAATTTAATTGTTTTTTTGTGTGTCCTCCGCATTGTATATTGTTCAATAATGTTTGCGTGCAGTTTTAGGCCCTTTTCTTCGGCTCGTTTCCAGGTCTTCCGGGCAAAACTTAAAAAGGTTGTCAGGATGTCATTCCACATCAAATTGCATTAGATCCCATGTCCGGAAAAACGTTATTTATTGATGAGCTTGTCTAATAAGTCAAGCCAGACCAAAAGTCAAAGATTGACATCGTCATTCTAAATTTCGAAAATTCTCAGGATGTTTACATTATCGCCTTTGACACAAACTATGAATGGCTGATTGATGCGGCACAACGTAAACATGTGAAGGGGAAATAAAATCAGCCATCCTGGTTTGTGTCAAAGGCGGAAGCCCCAGTCAGAGCAACACACACATCAAGAGTGGGGCCTGAGAGGAATCACGGTCTTCCTAATAATTTTTTGTAAAATAAAATAAGTAAATTACAAATAAAGTGATTTATAATAATAATAATAATAATAATAATAATGAAGTGATGTTTATAATAATAATAATAATAATAATAATAATAATAATATTAATAATAATAATTGTAACATTAGTTTTTTTAGTAAATTGCAAAAATCATCCATGTGGTTTAAACATATGGAGGGTAATTATGTCATTTAAAACACACAAGGATGATTTTTGCCGAACGTTTCATCACTCGGGGATGATTAGTGCCAATAGTATCGGTTAGGAATGATTAGTGCCAAAAAGTAACATTCTACCAACAATTCTAATCTAGAGGGTGTTATTGCTAATTTTTTCCAGCTAATGCTTCTATTTATAAAAAAGAACTTCATGAAATAGTGATCATCACAAGGACTAAACTCATGCCTAATTCTATGCTTAAATCTCGGTGTCACTATTTCATTAATTATAACAAAGGTACGTAATTAAGCATAAACCAATAAACTAATGACACATAGTTTTAGGCACATAACTAGACATAAAATTTAGGGACCCAATAAGTTAATACTAAAAGTTGTACCTTCTTTGAGCTCTTGTTCTAAACCTGAACCCACCCACATTAATAGTCGGTCCGGTAACATCTTTCGACAAATGAAGTGTCCGATAAGTAACAGATTCAACATCAATCTCAACAAATAATGAAGTAAACTTAGGTTTACAAAGTGGACATTCCCTCTTAAACTCACTCCATTTAAGAATACAATCAGTGCAATAAGCGTGTAAACAAGAGGGTGGGTTTTGATATTTTGTTGTTTAGACATATGGAGCATGTTTTGTTTTTGGTTATTGATGAGATTAAGTGCTTCTTTATGAAGTCTTGGTGGTTGTACGATGATGATGACATGTTTGTGCTTGCATGTGTTCGATTTGATTGTTGTGATGCGTGTTGTGTCATGAGTGGCGATTGTCTTATGGGGGTGTTTGGGAGTAAAAAACACAGAAAAGCAATCAACCAGAAGAATATCTTGATGAAACATTAACAATAATACCTCAATGATGTATTTCCAATTCCCGAAACACCTCACCATTTATAAATGCTAATGACACAGAGAGCTCCTATTTCATATCAGAATGAATGAGATGTGAATTTAAAACCTAATGAATTCAAATGATTACCTCGTATGGATCTCCTTCCTTTACATTCGTTAAAATTGAGATAATGCATATCCATCACCAATGTCTCTTAGAACCTGTTATCAAAACGTCACACTGAGGTGGCTGTATAAAAATGTGTCAATCAGATGTTTTGTTAGTCTCTCTATCCTTAATCGACTTCTTAACTAGTAGAGTTGCTGACTCATGTTTTGTTTATTTACTACAACTTCAAATAGGTTTTCTGTTCTTCACTTCTTGTTTTCTAAGAGCATCTCGAATGCAAAAAGCTTTTTATAGTTTTTTGCATTTAATGCATAACTCATTTTATAACTATGAGTTTCATGAATGACTTTTAGTTTGCAAAGTCTCTAAAAAGTCTTTTAAAACCTTGTAATTCAATGCAAAAAAACCCTTTAAAAGACTTTTACAAATAGTAAAAAGTCATTTTTGTTTTATGCATTGGAGATGCTCTAAGGATAGATTTGATGATGATGGGTATTTTGTTATGATTTTTTTTGGTATGTATACATAGATGATGGGTATTTTTGTTTGAAGATCTTTGAACATCAGATGTTATTATGTTAGGTAGCTTGGGTTAGTGAGATGGGTTAAAAAAATGGTAAAGTCTATTAAAAAAATAATTATCTCATTTAAAAAAAAAAATGATTTTTTGAATTTTTTTTTCTTTAATTGAGAAGTCTATTAAAAAAAGATCCGTATTGGTTGAGTTTTTATACCCAAACTCAATACGCCGTATTGAGGTTTGCATGATACGCCTTATTGGCGAATTTTGTTGGCTTAGTCAACTAGGTTTTATCCTAATACGCCATATCCATTCTTGGAGACCAATTTTCCCAAAATAAAACAAAGAAAACCTACCTTGGCCTCCGCAACATTATCGCACAATCACCATCCTTATAATACCACTTAGGGTCAAACGGAATGCCAAACGGCACATATAAATTCATAATGGAAAGAATAGTATTTCATTTAAGTAATAATTCCAACTCACGATATTAGAGTCTAATGTTATGATAAAAAATTTTTCGTTGAAGACTTTATTGGATTTATCGTAAATTTTTCTCGAAAGTTCATTTGATCCGTTTACTTTGTTACATCCATATGGTTGCGCTATATCAATATTATCATCACTGTCCTTAATCATTTTCGGATCATTAGGAAAACTTTCGTCTAGCGGAAATGAATTACTAAAGTGCAAAACGTTTTGTTCCTCTTCATCATATTCGGACAATGATGTTTCAGAGATTTACTGACATGTTCAGAACTTACGAGAGGTTCAATTTCAAGATCTGGTTTAGACGTTAAGCCATCGTTATAAACAATGGCTGGAAATTCATTTTCGAAATCATCAAAGTAGTCTAAATCATCAAGATAATCAACCGTAGGCTTGGATGATGAAGGCTTGAGGATTTCATCATTTTCTGAATCCTTTTTCAAATCATTGACAGAAATTATTTTATAAAAAAATGAATTTTCGTCAAAAATTACCGTGTAATCTTCATCGTCGGATTCGTCTAATGATATTCGGAAATCAATCTTGTTTTTGTTAGGAGGAATTACCGTGGGTGCACACAGGAGTGCTGTATCGGACGTTAATGTATTATCAAAGACTATGGCTGGGAATTCAGTTTCGAAGTTTTTGAAGCAATCGTCCTCATCATCATGGTATTTAACTTTCTCGAATGTGGCAGTTTGCCAATTAAACGTTCTACCATGTATTTATAAGTTTAGTTTATTGAACCATTAAGAACAGTTTATAAAATGTTAGTTTATTGAACGATGGTAGGGTAATTTGTCAACGATAGTAAGATGGTTTGCAAAATGATAGTTTATCAATCGATAGTGAGGTAGTTTGTTAATGACATCGAATTTGTTTATGAGGCGATACTAAAATTGTTTATGAGGTGGTATAATAATAATTTTCAAAGGAATCACGTGACAGTTCATAATGTGATAGTAAGGAGTTTATGGTGTGATAACAAATTGTTTATGAATCTATAACAAAATAGTTTTAAAAATCGACCATGGAAACAGTTTATGAGGGACAACGAAATAGTTTATTGTGTGACAGTGATACATTTCATAAAATCATAATGTTTTAGTAAGTGGTTTGCATAGATAAATAGAGAGTTGAAATAAAATTGACGAAGTTTTCATAATACCATAATTCGATAGATAATTTGGTTCATTGTTTTTCCCTCTAAAATACTACATGCTTTCTTAATACTACAAATTTCCGATACAAGCTAGTTCATACATCATGAAGCGAGATGTCTATGAGTGCTGTCCGAACTGACCGATCACGAGCTCCTTGAGTTTCCTGAAGTCCTCTCGGTCCTGATGTTGGGACTCCTGAACTGCAGCCAACTGCTGCTCAATCTTAATACGAGCCTGTCTCTCACGGTTACGAGTAATCTTCTCGATTTCCTTCGTAGTCTTAATCCTAGCACGCAATGAAGCATTCTCTGCCTCTGCAATGTCTACCCTAAATCTCAAAGCCGTCAGCTCCTCCTGTATAGGCACTCCTAATAAATGCTCATGTATGCCTCGTATAGCCTCCCCGTGTTGGGCTTGTGTCCTCACAACGGCCGCTGCAGGAAAAGCAACTATAGCGACAGGCTCTGGGTGAATGATATCCATCTTGATATCGATCGGGTCCCCAAGCTTCTCCTCAGCAAAGACAGGAATAGTGGGTGCAGCCATAACCTGCACAAGCAAAAGTTTATATAAATCATCTTTATATGAAACCATGCAGGATGCGTGCAGTATGAAAGGTAAACACGATGCAAGATGATGCATGGTGAATGAATATGCACACATGGCAGGGATGAAAATATGACATGGCGAAATGGAATGCATCATGGTATGAATGGAAGATGGTATGAATGAGTGGTGGTATGAATGAATGATGGTAAGAATGAATGATGGTATAATATTTGATTTATCCGTTTTGTTTATATCTGCTCACTGAGTAGCTCAGCCGTATTTTTTTTCTCAGCGACATGTAATAAAAGTTAAAAAGATAAAAACATTTCATATGAAAAAGGCTAATAAGTGTCCATAGTTGCATCATGGTCATGTGGATTGCTTTGCGTTCCAATTTACAAATAATCTTGAAATATATATTCATTAGTATGAACATTCCTCAACCACAGATCACTAACAAATATTCTTGAAAAGTGAAAGCATAAATAAAGATCACTTACGTTGGTACTTGAAAAACGATGTCATCTGGATAAAAAAAACCGTGTCATGTCGATTGAGTATCGAGATAATTGTAAAGAAGATTTTTAAGCTGTCGATGAAGACGATAGAATCACTTTATGAATTTAAAACATAAAACGAAAGCAGTATGAAAAGGCATCTGTTTTATAGATGGTAGGTTTTAAATGCTATAGAGGGGGGAAATTTGAAATGGAGAATATATGAAAAGGGGAAGCGTTTTGACTTTTGCCCATCGTTTATTTTTTAACTTTTGCCCAGCATTTTTTATTTGTTTTAATTTTTTTAAATGACCATTCTAAAATACCACGTGTCAACACCATGTGAATAGTTATATTTAGAAAAATTAATAACATGGCTGAAAAACTATGTTTTATAGAAGAGTATAGATAAATAGATAAATAAATATGAACAAACCTCAACACCAAATCACCAACAAATATTCTTGAAAAATAAAAACATAAATAAAGATCACTTACGTTGGTACTCTGAAAAACAATGCCATCTGGATAAAAAACCGTGTTATGTCGATTGAGTATCGAGATAATTGTAAAGAAGATTTTGACGCTATCGATGAAGGCGATAAAATGAAAGCAGTTTGAAAAAGCATCTGTTTTATAGATGGTAGGTTTTAAATGCTATAAATGGGGAAGATTTGAAAGGGAGATGATATGTGTAACACCCCCAAATAGGGTCGCAGCGGAATAATGTGTCCGGGAGCGTTACTTCATAGATCAACAGCACAAGATATGAGAACGACCTCAAAAAGAGTCGTTTGAAAATGATACATTGGATTTAATAAATGTTGTTACAAAAGCTCAACGGCTTAACTTGTTCACCCTTGAAAATGTAAAGTTTTTAGATCATAACAAATATCCCCAAAATGTAATGCCTCTAAATCTTTATGCAATGACTCCAAAATGATTGACCACCAATGTATCTCTTTGATACCTCATAGACCTGAGAAAACATGCTTTAAAACATCAACATAAAGTTGGTGAATTCATAGGTTTATGTAAATATAATGTAGGACCGCAAGATTTTCCCGTGATTATGCAACCTATACACCCATCACAAAATGTATTTACGTTTCCCTAAGTTCATGACACTAAAGGTCGACATGTATGAATGCAATATAAATATTGCCACATTGCCCGTGATGATGTTCAACCATAAATATCCTAAATCCGACATAGTAAACATCCGTTGGTTCACTCCGTGACACCAGTGAGAGCTACTTACTCGGATAGGGATGTCAATCCTAAATAGATCTATTTATAACATTCACGCTCACAACAAGTAATTGACAATTCATGATATTGGGCTCAGATGGGTTATCGCTACTTAGGCAAACACGTAATCATGTTAAAATGTACACTTGCGTCTAATCGTAAAACAATGCATATGTTTCTCACCCCAAAACTTGTAAATCATTATAAATGTAAAACGTGGGGCTATGAACTCACCTTAGTGAATAAACTGGAGTATATGAATCAAGAGAATGGAAACGTCACGGATAAGACCGAATGCAACCTAATTAAATATAGGTCGTATGAGTACTAAGTACTTTGAATAACTAATACCACATATAATTCTATATAGTTACATCACCACCTAAAAGTGTTTGTTTAATTTATTAAATTAAACAATTTAATTTGTACTTGTAAAATAAATGTCTATGTATTTGAAGTTGTAAAAATGATATACTTGTCCAACAATTTGTTATTTTCCAAAAACACTTGATGTATTATTTATATAATTTCCTTATATAAATAATTTAATTGTTTGAGAAAATAATATTTATAAGGTTAAATACATTTATAAATATTACTTTTAGTAAAAACGTCGTATCTTTCTCGTTTTAATCTCGTTTTTAACGTTCTTTATATGTATAGATTCGTATTTGAAAAATCTAATTAATTCATTCTTTACATGATTAGGTACTATTATGAATAGTAATAGTAAGTGAAAGTTTATAAAAATACTTTTTATAACTTTAATTATTGAAATCGTATTTTAATTGTATCTCATTCGTTTTAATTTGGTTTTTAGTGATTCTTATGTTCACGTCTTCGTAATTAAAAACTCTATCCAATAAAAACATTTTTCAACAGTACACTGTCATGAACAGTAACAGATTTTTATAAATTTAATTTTATAAAAGAACTTTTTAATGTAAACATGTAAATAATGTACCTTCTTTGTTATAAATCCATTCTCAATGTACTTTATAGTTATAAAATCCTTATAACTTGTACTTTCTCATAAAAATGTGTCCTCAATTTATCAGATTTGAATTTGGTTGGGTTTTTATAAAATAACTTTTATTAAAACATTTATATATATATATAATTATTGTAAACGTGTAAACGTCATATCTTCTTCGTTAGGGCTCGGTTTTTCAAGTTCTTTATATGCTTATGATCCTCATGAAAAGTACTATTTTTATAAAATATGAAATTATTATTATATGGTTCGAATGAACATTAACATTTAAAAGTTTAATTAACTTGTTTTATACACTTTTAAACTTAATAAAGTTACCACAAGTCTTCTAATGTATAAATTAACATCCATGGTATATAAGTTATGTCCTATAGGTTATGTCCATCAATATAAGTCCATATTGTTCAAGAAAACTGTCCAACATATTTATTTACTTATCTAAACTTTGTAAATAAATAAATAATCATAACTTGACAACTAATTATATAAACTTTCCATTGCTTGTAAATCCTTGTTTTAAACATATTAAAATGTTTTAAACATTATCTTAACCATAAAGAAAATAAGTTCGTGTATGTATGTATATGGTTTTTGTTTATAAACTTCATAAAGTAAGCCTATGTGGTGATTAACATATATATCAAGTATGTAAACATGTAAATGAATAATGAAGATGTTAAAGCTTAAATAGACCTTAGAGATGAGTAGTAGGATGATGAACGCAAGCTTACACTTAAGCTTAAACCCAATGAATCAACCACAAGATCGTTCCCTAATTAGAAAAACCCTAATTAGATTTCTTGTATGATTCTTATTAGATTACAAACCTAAGCTTCCAATACACTTGAATGACCTTAGATATGCTTGATAACAATGCTTGAACACTTAGAATACTTTAGGATGAAATTTAATATGAAACCCTAGCTTAGGATTTTGAGCCGTGGGCTTTTGTATGTAATGAAGAGAGTTTTTGTGAAAATTAGCTAGTGAATTATAAGTGTATGAGTTAAGTGATCATGGGATCTTCCTTATATAGTAACTAGCACATGTATTATCCTTAAACTAACCATGGTTTATTAGATGAGTTAAGGTACATGTTGTAAGAAAATGTAAGGTGCTCTCCTCCTTCCTATGCATAATGGACAAATGAGAGTGGAGGAAAGGTACTATGATTAGACAATTTCTAGAATGTGTGTTATGTGTAAGGTACTTTGGTCCTTGGTTGGGTTAGTTTAAGGAAAAGTGGTGTTTAAGTTTGGTTTGAGTATAGATGGGTATTAGTGCTTCTGGGTATGCCTAAATGTATTTTATTGCGAAACGTAAACGTTTTACGTAACCAATAAAAATAAAATAAAAAGTTGATTATTACTTTCGTAAAAATAATATAATGCTTGCTTGACGTAAACTTTTATTTGTTTGGTGTCCGTTTACGTTGATTGTTGATTTTTAGTTTACGCTATTTAACTAAACGATTGAAATTAAAAGTAAACGCGTAAAAGTCTAAAAATAAATAATGGAATAATTGAAGTCGTAAAAT
>BQNB010079386.1:5593-30257 GCA_026074375.1 Tanacetum coccineum | reverse complement strand
TGCTTTAGGTGGTCGTTCTCATAAGTCAAGCCAGACACTAAAAGTCAACGATTGAAATAGTCATTCAAAAATTCAAAAATTCTCGGGTACTCCCTGAGATTTAAATTTGTGTTATCCGATTGTGTGACCAAGGAAAGACTTAAGGTTTAATAAACTCGTTCTAAACAAGACGCTGATAACTTTATTCAGCAAAATTCGGTGTTTCTACACTTCTCAATCTACCAAAAAATTTGGCTAGGTTTGTCCAGGATATTTAATCCATCAAAATTGGTATCTCAAATTATATCATTACAGATCTTATGACTAGTATAACCGCGTTATAGGGAAAGTCTCATTATAGTGAAAACCTCAAAAAGAATGTGTAGTCGCGTGAGTATGTTTGTATAAGTTTTTAAATATCCGAGGACGGAGTCTCGTTTCTACTATTTGTAATGTTCGATGATTCACATCAACGTGGCTTATGTATGTAAGTATATAACTTACTTGGCAGTACTAGGATGTATCGCGACCTAAGTCTTCCTACTATTGGCCCGAATGAATAGTCCAACTATTTGTTTCGTCGATAGGTGTTTATCTCGTTTAAAGGGAGTTGCATTACTTATTGGATAAAGTTGTATCAGTCGGGACCGCTCCATGACCCAACAGTAGCGACCATAACGTCAATACTATAACAAATGGTGACGGGATATTGCACTCAGAGATGAAGAGGGTGAGGACCCTCCGAGAAACAATATTTCTCAGAATAAAATTCAACAACGGGAGGAGCTCGCGAGAGAGCTAATGCGATAGACGGCGAAATATGATACTCAGTCTGTTAGCTAATGAATCTATCTGATCACAGGTGCAGTATTATACTGTAATCATTGATCCTCACGGAATCAGAGGTTAATGTAACCGACCAGATTGAGTATCGTCTATACTCGGTCCCTTCAAAATATAAAACCTTTGTGTGTTCACAAAATGTTTTTTCTAGAACACATTAAGTGGATTTGACATAACAAAATGTTTTTGTTGGTGACTAAATTGTTCTATCATGGCGAATGACGACTCAAAGTAACCGATGCAAGACATGTGCTCATATCCATACCACAGTATCTGAAGTAATCAAGAAAGCTTACTTTCAAAAGCTTCCGCATAATCTCTGAAAATCAATGTCTTCTTCAAATGCAAAAGTTCAAATGACGGGAAGAAGATAAATCATCAAAGCTTTCAAAGATTCCAACAGATATGAGCATGTGAGACTAAAGATCAGCGTATGGCAAAGTCAAAGCGAAAGAAGATCACAAAGTAATTCAGAGAAGAAAAGCTTAAACAAGTCAAAGATCAAGATCAAGTCATCACATCTAGTTCTGAAGATCATGATCAAGGTGTTAAAGATTGAATTACCAAAGCACATCAAGTGAAGTACCCTATCAACAACGAGCTAAAGAGACAAGCACGAGTGAGCTAACTTCTCATGACCTCATCTAGGGGGAGATTGTTAGGATCACATAAATGGACCCGAACAAAGAAGCTTCGGTCACTCGAAGATGCAAGATAAAAGTCTAGCTCGAAAGACAATGTTAATTGATGTTTATTATGTATACGGGCCAAGATGTAAAAAGCCCAAAAAGAAAGCCCTCAAAGGCAAATCCTAGTTAGTATAAATACACCTAGTTTAGTCAAAATTAGGTTAGCTACTTCTTTATTATTTTTTCATCTTTTAGGGGTTTGTAGCAACTCTTGTTTCATTCTCAATCAAAAGTCTTTAATGTTTAATCTTTCATTTGCCATTGATCTTGTGTTTTCATCCATGGAATGATCTAGGGATCCTACATGTATGCATTTTGAAAATGTTTGATGTGATGCAATGTTTGTGAAAACGGTTATAGTCTAGGGTAAAATATGCAACCTAGTTCTCTATAACCAGTGCTCTGATACCAATCTGTAACACCCCTAAAAATCATACAACGCAGCGGAATACCACATGGGGTGCTACTTCATAATACACAACACTAGATACAAGAGAACGACCTCTAGGTGTCGTTTGAAAAATAACATTTGTTGATTTAATAAAAATCTGTATTTAATATAATAGTTGTCCCATAATTGCATCACCATGAAAAACTTGAATGTAAAGACTCCAATGCACATCAAATAATCCAAGCATCTAATTTACCTGAGAAAAACATGCTTAAAAGTGTCAACATTAAAGTTGGTGAGTTCATAGGTTAGTTTAAGTATGAATGTAAGTTTCAACAAATATATTTATCCACTGTGTCATCACAGTACCATGTAAAATGTTTATAAAATATGCACGACCCATTTTATGTCACCAAAAGTACCAATATTATCCCAAAGATTTTATAAAGAATGCATGGTTAATTTAATGTCACCCAAAAGTACCAATCTTATCCCAAAGATTTTTATAAATAATGCATGACAAATTTAATGTCACCAAAAATGTATCCCTGGCACCTCGTGCCTATCGATTTCCTGAAAATAATATATACAAGGTAGGACCGCAAGAATTTTCCCTGTAATACTACAACAAATGCAGACATCACAAAACCAGATTACTGTTACACTAAGCTCATGACACTGAAGCTCGACGTATATTAGCTATTTTAGCCATTATGCCCATACAGATGTTGTAACCCGCAACATCCAAAACCGACCTGTTATAATATTCGTTCCTGGTGATAGCTAGTCACTGGAACGAGGGTTGTCAAACCCGATAGATCTACCTTATAACACTCGCGCTTCCAAACCAGGAATTAACAGTTCACAATAAGTGGGCTTAAAAGGGGGTTATTATTTATACTTAGGTACACACGTAATCAATATCCGTTGACTTTTAAGTTGACCTTTAGTTTCGACCCGCTATATCTTAATTTTAAAACTGATAAGCCTCGCGGCAAAGTAAAATGTCATTACGAACAACTTTCGTGTTTCGTCGGAAGGCTGAAACGGACTCGAAAGTGCTCAAATCGTCTAATTAATAATATATTAAAAATAACTTATTTTCTATTAAAGTGTCTGTGGCCAATATTAGCCTAACTCTGCTGTTGATCAACTCGCCGTTTCTTAGCAACTCGCCGGGATAGCAACTCGACGTTTAGGCAACTCCCCTGTTTAGCAACTCGCCGTTACGCAACTCGAGCCGTTTAGCAACACGCCGTTTTAAGACAACATCGCCTTTTAGCAACTCCCGCTTTAAAGCAACTGCCGCTTTAGCAACTGCCCGACGGTTTTGCAAACTCACGCTGTTTCTTGCAACATCCTGTTATTCTTGGGCAACTCACTGTTTTTGGCAACTCGCTGTTTTTTGGCAACTCGTTGTTGACCAGGTCAAACCTCCATTGACTATTTTCTTAAAACGTGGATCTTGTCCCCTACTTTGTCAAACCGACTGGCAAAGGAGAATATTATTAAATAAGCAACACTCCACAAGAACACTAACGATGTTTTACACAAATACTTTCACTTCAAATAAGCTTTTCTAACCACGAATCAAAGCTCTAACATGCAATACTAATGTGTATATCAGTTTAAACTCCACCTTAACACGTCTTTCCTGAGAAATCGACCAAAATCAGGCAACTCTCCACAAGAACACTAACCTTTAAAGCTATCAATTGGTCAAACTTTAGCTTGTATAACCAAACAAGCAAAGACGAAATTGATTAAAACCATAGCCTCTTTGATGTGTAGAACAAGAGAAGATCAAGATTAACAAACAAATAAGCCAAAATCAAAACTGAGTCCGTGATTAAATGGTTATTAAATAGGATTGAATATCAATATTGATTGATCAAAAGAGAAAAAAGAAAACGAAGAAAACATATATAAATGAGAACAAAATGGATCTGTAGGTTCCCTAATTTACACAAACATGTATAGATCTAAAGAGATCTAGAGAGAGAAAGTTAGAGAGAGAGAATAGTTGAGAGAGAAAAGGAAAACACACTTAAGAGTGTGTGTAAAATGACTAGATGCTTACCTCTTCCAAAGTTGGAAGAGGTATTTATAGTTCTTACAATACACCGGGTATTAGTACCCGGTTCAATACCGAAAGTCATACGTTTACCTATTAAACTACGAGCTATAATGAACAGTAAAATACATAGGGTGACCGAGTCTTTTTCTAATATCTAACAAAGTATCAGTAGATAATTTGTTAGACATGTGTCATTTACAGTTCATTAAGCCACTAGACATAAATAATTACCAAATACTTAGGCACTTAACTATATGTAACTATAGTAGATAAAATACAAACAATGTATATGTAACTATATGGGGGCCATGCTTCCTATTTGATGAGGTGTAATTTTATACACTTTTTGGGATCATTTAAACCCTATAATCACGCAATTATGCTTAAAATATATGTTTAATCGTTTCTTTTTGCATTTTTTAGCACTTGGATGACATATGAAAGAAATACACGTGATGTGGGCTCAATTTTAGAAGAAACACGACAAGATTGCAACTTTACATGAAAAAGGCTTGAAGAATATTTCATAGTGTGTGGATATGGTGCCAGGATTCCTGGTGACGCCGTCTGGACCTCAAAGCGATCGCGTTAGAAGATTTTGTGATGGCATCACGATTGTAGTTGTCATAATGAAACCCTAGAAGAAATCTTAGAGCGACGGCGTCAGGATATTTGCGACGCCCTCGGGATTGTTTTTCTTATAAATACAAACTCGAATTTAGGTTTTTATATAGGCATTAAGAGTGGAGTTCGATAAAGAACGGCTTGTAGCTGACTTTGGGTGTATTTTAGGGTTTTCTAACCCTTTTGTACCTTCCCTACTTATGTATTTCAATATAGTGAAGTTCCTTTTATCCTTTAATCTTTCAATATGTCTTATTGTTCGATTGGTTATTGTGCTTCCTTAATCTTTAACATGCTAGGCTGGATCTTATTAGTGTTTGCTTATGATTGCATGTGAATTGGTATTTAGATCTTAATAATATTGCTTCTTGTTGATGTGTGTGCATGTTTAGACTCTAGAACCCTAGTTGCTTAATTGTTTCAAAGTTCTAGAGCAACATGATTGTGTAGAAAGGATTCCATCGGTAATAGTCTTCATACTACCTTACCCATCTATGGATGATCCCCTTTAAGTATTTTAATACGTGTCTATCTCCCTAGGGGCCTTGTAACAGACTTCATACTACCTTACTTGTGTGTTGCCTTAGCAAGATATCACGTAGACGACATTTTCGTGTGATTCATCATGCTTCTCGAAAATATTTACACATACATCACAAGTGTGACAAAGTAATAGAGTTAGGAGAAACTTATCAAGGATCATGCATGATTAAGACTTCTCTTTTATCATATGAATTCTCCACATTAGATTTAGTTTAATTAATTAGATAATTAGTTTAAAAACAAACTCCTTTAAAACAGAGATTTTAATTGCTTTCATAAAAATATAAAAATACAAAAATATTCTTCTTTCAATCTTTAGATCTTAGTTACATTTAGTTTGAACCTTCACACGTTATTCCTCTAGATAACAATAACAACCCTCGTGTCTTGCATATACTACACTACAACGGTTAAGTACACTACCTAAGGAGTTGTAAAATTTAGTGGGAGTTTACAACCCTCATCAAAGTTTTTGGCGCCACTGCCGGGGAATAGTATAGGTTTCGGATTTTATTTAGCTTATATCTACTCGCTTGAATCTTTTCAAGTGAGATTTTAATTTCTTGTCATTAGCTTTCTTGTAGTCTATATTTTCTTTGTGCCCTTTGTTTTGTAAATTTTTTTCGTTGACCTACATGGGAGACTAAAATCCGCACCGTACCTTAGGAGATTACTCCCGACCTAACCATAAGGGATACCGAAACACCATTGAGATCCCCGATGGGAACGATGTGGTGCCTCTTCGATCTGACACTATCCGGTTGGTGCAAAACGGATGCTCATTCCACGGACTTCGGTCCGAGGATCCAAATCAACACCTTAAGGATTTCTTAAAACTTGTGGACTCACTTGACCTTAATGGTAATAATAGGGAAAGGACGCGCCTATGTTTATTTATATTTTCTCTTCGAGATCAACCTAGCAATTGGCTTGAACGTCTCCCCGCGGGATCTATCTCTACTTGGGAGGATCTTACTAATCATTTCCTTGCTCAATTCTTTCCACCGGGAAGGACTTCTAAACTTCGCAATGACATCTTGATGTTCCAACAACACCAATGTGATACTCTCTCCGAAGCATGGACTCGTTTCAAGGACTTACTCTAAAATGTCCCTCATCATGTTATAGAGCTTTGGCTCTAAATCCAAATTTTTATGACCATGTCAATCCTATCACAATTCGAACCATCGATCCAGTGGCCGGTGGTAAGTTACGTGATAAAAACGATGAAGAATCATGGGCACTATTAGAGGATCTCGCCCTCTATGACGATGAAAGTTAGAATGACCTAAGAGACTTTGCTAAACTGGTCAAGGGAATCTCTATGCCTCAAGATGTCTCGAGTACATCCGACCATCGTCTCACTGAGCTCGAAAATCAAGTCCAACTCTTGATGAAAGCTCATCTTGCTCCTAGCCAACCCGTTCAAGTGCACAAAATCACTTCTTCATGCGAGATTTGTAGTGGTCCTCATGACACTCAACATTGCATGGAAAATCCAAAGCAAGCTTTTGTTGAATATGCATCTTCGCGTACCGATAAAGCGGGAGGTAAGTGGTACACTTTCAAACCCGAGCAAAATAATCTTGGTGACACTTACAATCCATCATGGAAAAGTTACCCAAACCTTAAGTGGAAGCAACCTCAAAATGTACGAACCAAACTATATCATTTTCACATAAAACATTTAGATCAAATGGTAGAAAAGAGAAAGAAGGAATAAAGAAAATAGAGAGACATAAGAGGGTGTTTGGATTGCTATGTGTATGAGAAAAATACAAATGAGACAACCAACCTTCTCCACACATGAAGAAGATGTATTTATACCATGGGGAGGCCGGCCTTAAGAGGCTTCTGTTGGGTCGTATGGTATTTTGATCATGGGCCGGGCTTGGGTTACTTTGGGCTTAAGCCCGCAACACGTACAATATTAGATTAATAAACGAGCCTGATTCTCGTAACTAGCCTATTACAACATATATTAAAGAAAGACCGAGTTTCCATGTTTGACTTAATATTTTAAGGCTAACAATCTCTCTCGAAGCGAGGTCTTTGGATTCTTTGTCTTTGAGCTCTTGAGTCTTTGTCCTGGTCTTTATCTTTGTTGTAGGCTTGTTCCTTCATGTTGTGTGAACTTTGATATTGAGCCTTTGTCATTGTCTTTTGACTTTGTCTTTTAATCCAAGATCTTTAAATCTTTCTCCTTGAGATCTTTTCCACCTTGAGATCGTGTGTCTTGACCAACATGCTCATACTTTGAATCATCTTGAAACCTTGCTAAAAATCTCCCTTGATAATATTTGTCTTGATAATCTTGATATCTTTAAGGAAGATCTTGAATATCAGAGTTGCGAAAGTCTTTGTCTTTAATTCTTGAGCTTTTTTGATTCTTGAATCTTGATGCTTATAGTATGTCTTTGTAGCTTGACATGAGCACGTGGTAATGAATCTGACTTTGCTGGAATGAGGCTGCAACACCATTGTTTATACCTGCATTTTAATGTTAGTGATAAACAACAGATATGGACGAATATGGCTTTGTCATTCGTCTTGGTATGGTTGCGTTAACCTCTGGTTCCGTGAGGACCGACCTATGATCAGGTAGATTCAATTTAGAAGAATATCCTTGATAGGGTTTCCAGCTTATAGCGTAAGATCCTCTAACACATATGTATTATATTCACCATGCTTACTTGTTCTCTTTACCAAAACGTCTCAAAGCATACAACACGATAAGAGTAAATCAGTTAGTTACTATCTTACTGATTGAGTAATCAATTCATTTACTAGACCAAAATCGATATCAAGTTATCACAAGTTTGATTCATATATAATCTCGCAAGTCACCTACCGCAGAGTTGTTTGATGATGACTTTGGAAGGATTTCCATCGTCACTGTGAATACTAAAGAGTATCACTCGGATGTTCTGGCAATATCACAAGGATAATGCGTAGGACTCTTTATTATCACTTATGTTCTAGATGTTGAACAACAAGTGTTTGTCATGGAAGTGTGTCTTAATGAGATTTATAGATTTATCTCTTGGCTCTAGACTCGACTTATGCATTTTGGTTTTAGTGATGGAGGATAAAGCAGACTGCAATATTTGTCTTGATAATCTTGATATCTTTAAGGAAGATCTTGAATATCAGAGTTGCGAAAGTCTTTGTCTTTAATTCTTGAGCTTTTTTGATTCTTGAATCTTGATGCTTATAGTATGTCTTTGTAGCTTGACATGAGCACGTGGTAATGAATCTGACTTTGCTGGAATGAGGCTGCAACACCATTGTTTATACCTGCATTTTAATGTTAGTGATAAACAACAGATATGGACGAATATGGCTTTGTCATTCGTCTTGGTATGGTTGCGTTAACCTCTGGTTCCGTGAGGACCGACCTATGATCAGGTAGATTCAATTTAGAAGAATATCCTTGATAGGGTTTCCAGCTTATAGCGTAAGATCCTCTAACACATATGTATTATATTCACCATGCTTACTTTTTTCTCTTTTCCAAATGTCTGCAAAGCATACATCACGTATGAGTAAATAGTTAGTTACCTATTCTTTCTGATTGAGTAATCATTCATTTTACTAGACCAAATCGATATCAAAGTTATCACAATTTGATTCATATATAATCTAGCAATGTCAGCGACCGCCCAGAGTTGTTTGATGATGACTTTGAAGGATTTCCATCTTGTCATGTGAACTACTAAAGAGTTTCACTCGGATGTTCTGGCAATTTACATGGATAATGCAGTAGGGACTCTTTATTATCATTATGTTCTTGATGTTGAAAACAGTTGTTTGTCTTGTAAGTGTGCGTCTTAATGAGGTTATAGATTTATCTCTTGGGCTCTAGGACTCGACTTATTGCATTGTGGTTTTAGTGATGGAGGGATAAAGCAGACTGCCACCTTATTTTAGTATCACTAATCTGAGTGGAAAGTCATAGAAGTTCGTGTTAATCTCTGTGACATAAATAGACAGTATCTGTTATGAGAAACCGTTTGGCTGGGATGGGTTTGTATGCATTGCATCACTGGGTCCATGATGTCTTGTTTTCAATACCATAATTCATCTTTGTGAAAACCGATAGCATATGTATTGACCCGGTTTCTGCCTAAATGTTTGTGGAGGGATTCTTTCTTTAGACCCTTTATCCATACATTTCTTTTTTATTCTTCAGCCCCTTCAATGCTTACCAAGACGTCATTACTAACACCTTGTTGTGATTGTTCTAGTGTTAGCTCAACCTTATTCGGCATTATTCCCTTATTCTCATTCATTTCCAATCATACCTAAGGACTGCTATTTCTAACTATGGAGTGTCATTGGGTAGATCCCACCGGTTCTGGTTGGATCATAGGACTAATAACTAACCTTACTACCTTATGACTTTAGAATTGTCATGAATTAGTAGGTTGTTAGGTATAAGATCATAACCACAAAACCATTTAAAAACAATCAAAGTGTTTGATAGAATTATCAAAACGTTTGACACTTTGAAGTTGTATCTTTATGAAAAACTCCCCCTACACACGTGCATCGATAATCGAAAGTGTTTTGCACATGTAGGTAAGATTATAAATCACTTTAAGTCGATTAGATCACTTATTATTTTCTAGATCATATTTTTATCACATTTCTCCCCTTATTTTAAATACTAAGTCACTTAGACTTCGAAATACCAAGTGATTAAAATTGGTCATGAAAATTCCATAGGGAGAAAAATATTTCAGCATGAATTATGTAGAACTTTTTCTTATTGCCCCCTATAAATTTTACATATAATTGATATTAAAAAATTGATACGAAGTTGTAAAAAGGATATAAAATTGAAGGTGAGACAATGTTGAACACACACTTTTGAAAGATTATGAAATGTCATTGAAGAATTCTTAAAAAATTGTGCTCAGACACTGGATCATCTTATAACAACCATTTTAATGTAATTTATGTCATTATTACTGATTTGTTATGTAAGAGACTTTTGATAATGTTTTGAATACATAAGAATTGTCGTGAGATGATGTATCTAAAATCATTAAAACTTTGTTTTTCGAAAAAATCCCCCTCAAAAACTGACTCATTTATAAAAAAGTGAAACAACTTATTGAAAATGCTCGTCTTTGAAAACTTTGTGAGGGGTGGAGTGTTGAACACACAATTTTGAAAGATACCATAGTTGTAAAATCACTTTTTGTGAAATGTTGTCATGAAAATTATTCTTGAAAGATTGTGTTCAACCTTTAGAAAAACCTCATGTTAGAAGACTTCTCTTCTAATGCAAAGGATAAGCGCACTGAAGCGTACACTCTCCTTTGTCAATGGGGAAAATTTTCAAAGTTCATAGTTTAAGCAAAATTTTCAAAGTTCTTTAACGAAGTTCATAACTTTTCAAGATTTGTGCTTATGACAAGAACTTCTCGAGTATATAGACGTACATGACAATGATGCTTTCGAGAGTTTGCAACCATCATGGGGGGAAATCGTGTACGTGGTGTGGTTTTTCGAGTCAATAAAGAAGGGCTATAGGCATATAAACTATTGGTTTGGAAGATTCGTGCAACGTGTACTTTGTTCAACTTCCAGGGGAAGTAAGGTATTCTACTTTACATAGTATGGTTTGTGTGAAGTATTCTACAAGCGTAAAAATAATTGTTTCTGATTTCTCGCATGTTTTCCCGAACGGATATTCACCAAGACCTAATGACAAGTAGCAGTAGTATTTGGTGTGGTTTTACTTCTTCTTCTATAAAATTCCACTGTGCACGTCAATGACAAATAGAAGATTGTTCGAGCTACATCAAAGTTTCAGAATCTGCTCAAGATAAGGATGTTGGTTTGGGGGAAGTTGATTTAGAAACTTCGTCAAAAAGAAGTCTAAGAAGAAAGCTTTTCAAGACATGATGCATGGATTGGGGGAAGTTAATCTAACTCATGCATACTAAAATGGTTCCAAAACAAGTAAAAACAATGAAGATCTAAGCTGGAGTACAAGTTTCAAGACTAGAAGAACTCAGAAGACATCTTCAGCTTTGGAAGACTTTATTTTGTTGTAATTGTACTTGTTAGGAACATTGTAAGTAATTTCGTATATCCACATATTGGGAGAAGATTGTTAGCCTTAAAATATGTTGACTTATATGGAATTACATTAGTTTACTATAGCTGTGTCGGATAAGAGCTAGAAATGATAAGGTAGAATAAGTAGACGACACAAGGGCTATAAATACCCCTCCTATACTTTTATAGGAGGGTGAGGATTCATTCTGTAACATTTTACTAGGTATGTGTGTTCTTCATTCTTCCAAACACACATACATCTTCCTTTTTCTCTCTATTCTTAATAATATGGCAACTTATTTCTTTTATCATCCCTGACCTCCGGATCATCTTAGTTAGTAAATCATTAGTGTTACACAAAATTCCCAAAACAATTTTTCAAACCCACCTAATCGTTTCCAACCAAACGATTCGTACCCGAACCGGTCCTTCAACAACAATCCCCAAAATTTTAATCAATCAAATCTTGAAGGATTAATGTCTAATTTCATGGCATCTCAAGACGCTAAGATATCTAAATTTGAAGCAGATTTCAAACTATATCAAAGTGAGATGACCAACAAAATGGACGCTTTCTTGAAGGCATTCAATGACCAAATGACGGGAGCACTCCTGAGTGACACGGTAAAGAACCCAAAGTTGAACCCTAATTTAACCTCGTTTGCTCGTTCTTACCCAACGAGGGACCCTCAAAGCTCCTCCAACTCTTTCAAATCGGTCAATGCTATCCAAACGTGTTTCAAGTCAACTACCAACATTCAAAAGGACCAACTTTAAGTTAACACTTTAACGGTCAATAAGATTGAAACACCAACCCTAAAAACCTAAAAAACTCTAGAATATGAATTTATGGACTTGCATCTCAACTTACTGGTTCTTGAAGTTCTAGCTCATGTTCTAATTTACGACGCCCTCTTAGATAAATACATAGTGAGTTTAGAACTTAGTGAAAATAGGTCTGCATTTATTCAAAGCGTAGTACCAGAGAAAATGAAGGATCCCGGATTATTCATCTTACCTTGTAGGCTAGGGGACTCCAAGCCTTTTGACACCTTAACCGATTTAGGGTCATGTGTGAATTTAATCCCATTAAGTCTCTTCAAAAAGCTTAAGATAGGATTATTAAAAGAGACCGAAGATGTCCTAGGATTAGTGGATGAAACTAAGTCATACCCCGTAGGAATCGTGAAAAATGTAGAGGTTCATGTAGGAAAGTTAAGGCTTTTCGAGGATTTTTACGTAGTGGACATGGAAAGAGAACCTAATTTCCTTTTACTAGTAGTAAGAGGATTTTTAGCAACTGTTAATTCCGTGATAGATTGTAAAAAAGCCAAGATAGCGGTAGGAGAAGGACTTACTAGGTCAATATTTGGTGTTAGATAACTTGACTTTGGTGAAGAGAATGTGCCTTATTGGACCACCATAGGAAAACATGAATCATATAAACTACAAACTAGTGAAGATGGACTAGGTGCCCGACCCCCATACTATGCTAAAAATGAATTTTGGGATAATAATTTACCCAGGGAATGGGAAATTGCTATAGATGCCGAGGTTAACCCTTTTAAGGACATCTTAGTGTTTAGGAAGATGGTAGAATTACTAGGGACCATACCTATCAAGAGTCAGAAGATGTGATAGATGATAAGATGGATTGGAATAAGCCACCAAATAAAGGAGATGGTGCATGGCATATTAGGATCGAATTAATTGACCCTGGTGGAGAAAAGCTTGATAGAGCCTTCCAATCTATTCAAACAACTAGGAAATAATCCACCAAAGCAAATCCAAGTGATGTCCTTAACTTGGATCATTTTAATTATTCCTAGAAATGTGACTCTAAGTCTAGCTAAAAGACTCTTTAATAAACAAAAGCGCTTATTGGGAGGCAACCCAATCTTTAAATTCTTGCATTTTAGGTGTGTCGTGTGTTTTAATTCTTTATTGTTTATTATTAATGTTCGAAAATAATTTGTGTGATCATGCTTTGTTTTGTTTTTAACTTCGTCTTAATCTCAATCAAAGGTATTTTGCATAATAAGTGTAGGGGAAATATCCGATTTTTAAGAACCATTTCAAACATGTTAAATAATTAATTTAGATTAATTCACGTCTTGTGTGTTTGTTTGAGTCATATGATTGTGTTAATCAATTCTGTGGTTTTTGTAGTAATATTTTGCAGGAAATACTAATAGGACTTGCGTATAGGAATTTTTCAAGAAAAGAAAAAAAATACAGTGGGTGGAGACGGCTTCAGGATTTATCCTGACGGCATCACTAGCCCAGCTGCAGTAAATTTCGTATTTTTTCTTAATTTTGTATAATTTTCGGGATTTGTAATTTGCTTAAAATTTGCAGGAAACCACAATTACATTAACACATTTATCCTATCTTTTAATTTTTTTCGTAGAGTCAAAACCCAAAATCATATAGTTGTATTTATCATTCCGCTGATTTTACGCTAGGTATGGTTGTATCTTGTCTTTGATTTGCAGGTTATATTTGATGAGGAGAAGCCCAAAATTTTTTATGAGTTTCATGTGGACAATTCTTGGATGACGATTTAGCCGGGATCATTTGTTTCTTCTCCATCATTGAGCAAAACTAGGGGAGTACTAGTTTCTTTCACTCTTTTTCTTTTTCATTTATTCGTTTACGGGTACTTTGTAGAACATTGGGGACAATTTCGTAATAAGTATATGGGGATTAAAAACTATACTTTCATTTGCCTTTGCTTTGTCCTTAAAATGATGAGTAACATACCGAAACATAGCGTAGAAGGTAATTTTGACCCAAATTTAAATTTTTTGATGGCGCATACCGGTGAAACTTAGTACTATTAGCGTCTCATTGGATAGGAAATTATACGATTAGCACAAAAACCCTTCCAGTCAAAAAAATTCCACCCCCAAATTGTGAGGTTCGCCCCTAGATTTTTAGGAATTTAGGTTTCCATCTTTGATACCCAAGATAATTTATACCTTTAGTTTTCTTGAGTTAAGGAATGAGCAATCATATGTGTTGCGTTCATGGATTTGTCCGTGCATGTGTGGTTTTGTCGCCTTTTCTGGAGCATTGATATTGGTTTAAATTATATGAGAGTATACCGGTAGTGTATTAAATTCTAGAACTTGCTTTAGTGATGCATCCCGAGACCGCAAGTAAGATCGCATTTATGTGATTAGGATTTGCTAAATGATAAGAGGCACTAGGATTAACCCTGTTTTAAACCTGTAATTGTTATTATGTTTGTTATTATGGTCACCTTGATCATATAACTATCCCCACACCATTGCTTCGCACTCATTTTTAGTGCAAGATACCCCTAGTAAAACCCTTTGAGCCTATCCGTTTTGTTTTCTTCTCCAGAACAACCAAAAGGGGATTTCTAGGAATTCATGAATAGACTATTCCAGAAGAATGTAATAGTTGAATTTTATTACCTTTAAACCAATTGTTACACCCAAAAAGCCTTAGCCTTCTTTGTATATACTCTCTTTTAGTATATAATATTGATTTAACCCTGGTTAATTATTTGAGTGCACAGTTGCTAAGTCCTTATCCTTGTATATACAGTTTTGGGACGATTGGGATTCAGGGTAGTATTTATTTTGCGGAAGAATAGGGAAAAAAAGTTAAGTCAGTACCCCCATAGTTGTTTGATAGTCTCCATGTTATTTTGATCCTTTCAATTCTGGTCATTAGTTAGTTTATGTTATTGAGTATTAAAAACTCAAGTGTAGGGATGTTTCTATAAACCCCAAGTCATGTATTATTATGTTTAAGCAAATGGCAGGGCAAAAGTGTACAAAAAAGAGAAAAATAAAGAAAAATAAAAAAATATATAAAAAAACAAAAAAATTTGTACGGGCTGCCATTTGCTTATGTTTATGTTTATCATAGAGTCAAGAAAAGAAGAAGAAACGAGTTTGATGCAAAGTTGTGTAGAGTTTGTACATCTTTGTCCAAGTGGTCGAGTCTTTGGCTTAGCAACCAAATCAACGTGTATTCTTATAAATAATTAACTCACCACTTCATCTTAAATTCACCCAAAAAGTCACTCCCCAAATATTTCCCATCCGTTTCTGTTTCCAATATGTTATTATCATACACCTACACCCCACAACCCTTTAAAGACCTCTTTGATAGTAATTCCTAGGTGCTTACGCCTTAGCGATGGAGGTTTGATCCTTTATCAAGTCTATGGTAATTTATATGCTATGACAGGTTATGAGTGTTAAATTTTCCATTTTTCATATTGTTATAATTTATTATACACCCGAGAGAAATAGAGAATCCAAACACTTATTGTGAGGCGCTAGTGTAAAATTTCTGTGATTTTAGCTACGAGGTCTAATTGGCTGTGCCATGAATAGCTTTGAAGAGTAGGTTAAATGCCCTCGATATTGCTATTGTCTAGGTCGAAGAGCTCATTTGATTGGGGATAAGCAAATCCCAAGTGTAGGAGTATTTGATGAGGTGTAATTTTATACACTTTTTTGGGGTCATTTAACCCCTATAATCATGCAATTATGCTTAAAATATGTGCTTAATCATTTCTTTTTGCATGTTTAGCACTTGGAGGAAATACACATGACTTGGGTTCAATTTTGGAAGAAAGGGGACAAGATTGCAACTTTACATGAAGAAGGCTTGAAGAATTTCTCACAGTGTGTGGAGACGGCGTCAGGATTCCTGGTGACGCCGTCTGGACCTCAAAGCGACCGCGTCAGAAGATTTTGTGACGGCGTTAGGATTGTAGCCGTCATAATGAAACCCTAGAAGAAATCTTGGAGCGGCAGCGTCAGGATATTTGCGACGCCGTCGGGATTGTTTTTCTTATAAATACAAACTCGAATTTAGATTTTTATATAGGCATTAGGAGTGGAGTTCGGTAGAGAATGACTTGTAGTTGACTTTGGGAGTATTTTAGGGTTTCCCAACCCTTTTGTACCTTCCCTACTTGCATGTTTCAATATAGTGAAGTTCTTTTATTCTTTAATCTTTCAATATGTCTTATTGTTCGATTGGTTATTGTGCTTTCTCTATCTTTAACATGCTAGGCTAGATCTCATTAGTGTTTGCTTGTGCTTGCATGTGAATTGGTATGTACATCTTAATAATATTGCTTCTTGTTGATGTGTGTGTTTTAGACTCTAGAACCCTAGTTGCTTAATTATTTTGAAGATCTAGAGCGGCATGATTGTGTAGAAAGGATTCCATCGGTAATAGTCTTCATACTACCTTACCCATTTATGGATGATCCCCTTTAAGTATTTTAATGCGCGTCTATCTCCCTAGGGGCCTTGTAACAGTCTTCATACTACCTTACTTGTGCGTTGCCTTAACAAGATATCACGTAGACGGCATTTTTGTGTAATTCGTCATGTTTCTCGAAAATACTTACACATACATCACAAGTGTGACAAAGCAATAGAGTTAGGAGAAGCTTATCAAGGATCATGCATTATTAAGTAAACACTTCTCTTTTATCATACGAATTCTCCACATTAGATTTAGTTTAATTAATTAGATAATTAGTTTAAAACCAACCTCCTTCAAAAACTAAGATTTTAATTGCTTTCATAAAAATATAAAAATACAAAAATATTCTTCTTTCAATCTTTAGATCTTAGTTACATTTAGTTTGAACCTTCACACGCTATTCCTCTAGATAACGATAACAACCCCCGTGTCTTGCCTATACTACACTATAACGGTTAGGTACACTGCCTAGAGAGTTGTAAGACGAGTGAGAGTTTACAACCCTCATCACTAGTTTTTTAGTAGATGAGGTATATGAAACACAACATGTTAGTATATTACTTTCTTGTTACTTAATTGGATGAGGCTATATTTTCTACTGTGATGGGTATCAACTTTCAACTTATGCTTTCACTCATAAAGGTGTTTTCAATTTAAATTTATTAACACATTAGTCCAATACTTTATGGCATTGTTTGATGATTTCCTTTGATTCATATGGTGCTGGTCTTTTACTCGTTTTTACTTGCATTGTAATTAATAGGTTTCGATTGAGTTAGTACGTGAACTCTTCCTCTTTTCACTTCTTATATGCTTATTTGTTCTAAATTCTTTTCATGATGTTGCAAGCTAGTATTTAAAGATATTACTTTGCTACTTACATACAATGGAAGTTAATGCAATTGATCTTAATGATTCAGACACCGACATACTTTCTTTCATGAATTCTACAAAAAGCATAGTACACGATAGTTCAAGTCTTAATCATCAAGATGTTGAACCTTCTAATGTTCAATCTTCTTCACACCCTCTTAGTACCCCATCTTCTCCTGATACAGACCAACAAGTTTCGACTACCAAAATTCCAAATGCAGGAATGAGATTTGATTCTGAAGAGGAACTTCAGCTTTATTTACAAGAATATGCATACCAAGTTGGTTTCGGAGTTCGAAGAACAAGTGTAAGAACTGAAAGAGACAAAAAATATTACGGTCTTGCATGTTCTAAACGAGGTGTCCATGTACCTAAGACTGGATCTACAAGGTAGGGGTGTCAGTAGGGTCGGGTTGACCCGAACCCGAACTCGATAAGGCTTATTGAGTCGGGTTAAATCAGGTTTAAAATTCTTATCGGGTTATTTTGACCCAAACCTGATAACCTGATAACCTGATAATGTTATCGGGTCGGGTTAGGGTATGATTATTTTCCTTATCGGGTTATCGGGTCAACCCGATAAGACCCGGAAATTGCTATTTATTTCTTTTTATTACTAAAACCTTGTTAGCCTATCAGTCTTTTACACTGAATGAGACAACCTATACAATGAATCAACAATTTGAGTATGCTCTCACTATGACAGTCAAGGTATGCTCTCACTATGAATAAGGACTTGTGTTAATTGTCACATTCTATTTTTCCAAAACAACAGTGGCTATTGCATGTGTTAAATTGCTGAGCAAATGAAAAATCAATTGGTAATACCGTAATACATTTGTCAAATTCTTTTAAGTGATGTGAAATCTATTGTAGCGGATATGGCAAACATTTGATAATAGACATGTCAAATCATTTTAAGTTTATTCTGCTGAGCAAAAAAAAGAAGAGATTTGCTACAAAGAATTACAAGATATAGAAATGCTAGTTTGTGTTCCTAGTTGTCTAGAAAAGTAAATAAACAGAGATATTTTGTTTGAAAACTACATAAGTTGTCTATCTACACATCTATATACGCAGAGTTTGATTTTCGGATAACCCGACAACCCGAATTACGACCCGATAAGCACTCGAACCCAATAACCTGATTTCTTATCGGGTCGGGTTGCGGGTCACTTTTAAAAAACTCAAAACCCGACTTAACCCGACCCGATAGTCTCGACAACCCGATAACCCGATCCGATAACACCCCTACTACCAGGACACAATTATCTAGTAAAGCTGGTTGTATGGAAAAAGTTAATTTGATTGTTAATCTTAATGGAAAATGTTGGTAGCGAAATTTTGCAAAACCTCTTAAAGTTTTACAATCCTCGTAGGCGGTGTACCTAATCTTTGTAGTGTAGTATATGTAAGACTCGGAGGATTGATCGTTCTCTAGGGGAATAGCTTGGGTAGGCTCGAATTGTATGTTCACTAGGGTCTAGAGATTGAGGGAAGATTATTTGTTTGTTTTTATATTTGTTTAGAAAGCGAATAAAATATCGGGTCTGGAGAGGGGGTTGATTAAACTACTTAAATCTACTTCTAATTCTATTCTAATTATGCAGAAAAGTAAAGTGATGGAAAAACTTATATGGTTAAACAAATGTGTTTACCTAATCATGCACTACTACCTTGTCGCTCTCTCTAGTTTTATTGCATGTCACCCTCGTTAATGTAATGTATGAGTATTCCCATAATACAGCAGCGAGTTGGTCAAGTCCGCTATCTACGTGACAACCTAGTCGGTGGTTACCTGCAGACACCGCTTACGTCCAATAGTAAATTCTCCGCAAAAATATGAAGTCGAAATCCACCCTTTAAGGTTATTATATATGAAGATCTATACAATCTATCCTCTAACATAATCGCGTTTTCCCTAAACATCTATGTTTATGATACAACCTTCGAAGTAATAAAACTGAACAAATCAATACCATGCAGCTTCAACGCCTGAGTTTCTTTAATAATACTAAGCCATATAGACGGATAGCTAGTCTGAAATTGTTTTACCAATTTTGTCGTCTTCACCATGCAAAGTTTTAATCACTTTCGCCCATAAAGAAGTCTTTTGAGATATAAACCTCCACACCCACTTAAACATTAACGCTCTATTTAACGCGAAAAGACTAGACACCCCAAGGCCGCCTGAGTCTTTAGAAGCCAAGACCTTGTTCCATCCAACCCAACTTTAGAATTGTTGCCGTCATCGATAGATGCATGGTTTATTTTTATAATTTGTTAGGTAATATTTGATTTGTTGGGTAAATTTTGATATACAAATTAGATAAAGGTTATTCTAAAATGTTTGTGATATATAAAGATTATGTATATTTTATGAAAATTTTATGTTTAGGTTGTGAATTTATGTTTTGTAGTTTTGTTGGTGATTATGGATTAACAGTCTTATTTGAATGTTGTATAAAGTGATTTGATAATTTTGTATAATAATTGTGTGTTTTGAGTGCTAAAATTGTGGAAAGCTTGGGGTTGTGTTCTTAGTGTTCTTGATCATTGATTAAAAATAAATATAAATTTAATTGAAGAAGACGAGGATATATTAGTCATTTCTTAGGCCTTTGAATTTGACTAACAAAAAAATTAACGAGCGTTAGTGACAATACACTTTAGTGGCATCGAATGCAACAATAAGTTAACAACAATAACATTATTTGCAAAGAAAAGTAGATCAATAGCAAGGAGTGAAAAAACGAGTAACCATGATGACCTTTTTTTATAATTTACCCTATTAAAAAGAACTTTACAAGATTAATTTTTGGATTAGACGTTTGTGTGTAGTATGATATTCCAAAAAAGAAAGAACTTAAAATGATAATAATCACAATATCATATGATCATAAAAAGAGCATTTGAGAATATTTTGTATGTTTTCTATGATCGTATCTTATAAAAGAGCCAATATAATGTGACTACACAACATCGTTAATTAAATATACCAACAGGGTACTCGCGTATTACGGTGGTGGATACCATATAATTAAAATTTTCAACATGCAATGCTTTTTGATAATACGTTTTTCATGACAATAACTTTATAACAGACGAGAATATTATGTTTTAATTTCAAACAATGACAATCTATCTATACTACTTATAAAAAGTTTTCACACTAAATACTAATATATAAAGCATATTGGCTCATTTCTTAAAAGTGAAATAGTGAAAACTGAATTTATATTTGGAAACTAATCAATGTTTATTTAATACTTAATTTTATATTTGGAAACTAATCAATGATTAATCAAAGTTTTTTGGAAACCGGGTTTTTATTCGACCCGATCCAGTCACCGGGTCACCGGTTTAACCGGTTTTCCACCGGGTCAACCCGGTCTTCCACCGGGTCAAACCGGGTTTCAAAAATATAAAAACCGGTTTAATTTGACCCGTTTTTCGACTGAAAACGGTTCAACCAGTTAAACCGGCTGGGTCGCGCCGGGAAAGCATTATTGTTTAATCCAAAATCCTCAAACTTTTATTATTTTTCGTTTATCACCCATAAACTTTTTTTTATCACGACGACTATCTGCCGTTATAAAATCCCGTTGCTATGCATGGGTACTCGTCTAGTCTTTTAAAACTCAAAAACTTATAAAATGAGTAATGTTGTCAGACTAAAATACCCCTACTTATAAAAAACAATACAATCTATTAAATATTTAAATACTTTATTACAATTTAAACTATTAACATTCTTCAATCTCACATACTCCGCAACATACGTACATAAAAACAACTTCACACACAAATTAATGCTACTATACATTATCGCCACTATACGCGGGTAATCTCAATACCTATACTACTTATAATGTATACATATGAATTCCTTAATTTAAAATGCTTAAAAATTGAGAATTGTTGATTGCTTATAATGCCCCTTAAGATTACATGCTTAAATGCTTGAATGGAAAGTTTTACTATTTTATTTTCCCACATTAATATTTAAATAATGTTTACTTAATAAAATAAATTCTTTAATTATGTTCATACCAAAAATTTCAAAAAAATGTATGACAACTTTTTTTGAATAAGCTTTTATAAAAATAAAACGAGTTTCTATAAGAAAAAAAGGAAGACTTTTTTGTATTCACTTATAACATTAAGGGCATGCTTGGTTGGGGGTATTAATGGGTAAGGAATGTTAATAGTAATGATTAATGATGATTGGTTCTCTATAATGCAATAAGCCATTACCCATTACTAGCAGGGTGCCCGCGCGATGCGACGACGGGTACCTTGTGACTAAATTCTCCGGCGACTAATATTTTCTGATTATGTGTTTTTCATGACGAATGCAGATAATTATGTAATAATAGCTACCCGACCATTGTTTCGGCATAAAATATGTAGTAAACCAAATGCATCACAATATTTTAGAAAGTGTAACAATCGAAAGATATACATTTAGTGGTGAGACTATAAGTTACACTTATATATCTAAAATATTAGAAGTTCTATACACATATGTATTCTACTCTTCACATAGGACTTCTCGATACACAACGTTTGACGTGTAAACTCCGTCTTTATCGAACTTTTTGGCAGGCTTCACTAACACCTTGGTGTTTCCGCGTGAGATCCCTCTCGACAATGCCACTTAAAACTGACGATGAGAGAATACTGAATCTGGCAGATAAACACCAACATTTGGGGTTGTCTGTCCTTGTGCCTTATTTATAGTCATGGCAAAGCTAAGGCGGACAGGGAACTGATTTCTTTTCAGCTTACACGGGAACATGTCACTATCGGACGGACATAGCGGAATTCTAGGCACGAAGACTCTCTTTCTAGTGTGTTGGCCGACAGCTATCTCTGCGTCGATCATGTTCGTATCTAAAGATTTGCATATCAATCTCTACCATTGCATAATCCATTTTAGGGATCAATATTGCATAAAGTATAATTAAACACTCAACTTTAAGCAAGGATAAGAAAAAAAGTAGTAAGAAGACATGTACGCATGATTGTAAAATGGGGTATTTAATGGTTGTAAAATGTGTAAAAATGATTGTACATTTATGTAATTGGGTATTTTAAATAGGAGTATTAATTATATTAATTATGTTTGTAATATGCATATATGCTTTTCATGGTTATAAAATATGTAGATATGTTTGTACATTTATGTAATGGGGTATTTTAATTAGGAGTATTAATTATGTTTGTAATATGCATATATGCTTTTCATGGTTGTAAAATGTGTAGATATGTTTGTACATTTATGTAATGGGGTATTTTAATTAGGAGTATTAATTATATTAATTATGTTTGTAATATGCATATATGCTTTTCATGGTTGTAAAATGTGTAGATATGTTTGTACATTTATGTAATGAGGTATTTTAATTAGGAATATTAATTATGTTTGTAATATGCATATATGCTTTTCATGGTTGTAAAATTTGTAGATATGTTTGTACATTTATGTAATGAGATATTTTAATTAGGAGTATTAATTATGTTTGTAATTGTTAAGTTTTAATTAATTATGTTTGTACACTATGCATAAATGATTGTAATTGTCAATTTTAATTATCAATGTTTGTACACTATGCATAGATTATTATAACTTGAAAATTCAATCTTTCTAATTTTAGAAGGTCAA
This sequence comes from Tanacetum coccineum, assembly GCA_026074375.1. Taxonomy (NCBI): domain Eukaryota; kingdom Viridiplantae; phylum Streptophyta; class Magnoliopsida; order Asterales; family Asteraceae; genus Tanacetum; species Tanacetum coccineum. The sequence goes on along the minus strand of BQNB010079386.1, from coordinate 7,233 downwards.
AATGCTTAATATGTAGTATAGATTGAGTAATCCTTCATTCCTCTCTAATTTGGGGTAATGAACCAAGTATGCATTTTATCATTATTTTTCTTTTTCCTTTTTTATCCTCCCCACATCTTAACCCACGTTTTTTTTAATTTTTGGTTTTCTTAATTAACTAAACACTAGTAACCACCATATATATTCTAGAAACATACAATCTACTTGATACAAAATTAAACATGGATGGATATATGAACAAGATAGACATAATTTTTGTATATACCATATTATTAATATGCTTAACTTTATTTTAATGCTAATACTAAATCATAGTTGTATGTAAATAATTAGTATAAGATGCTCGTGATATTAACATGAATCAGATGAACAAGTTTGATCAAAGAGGTTAAAATAATTTCAAAGTAGTTTATTTTCTTAAGGAGTGGGTTACGTTTTACGCTAATAAACCAAGCACAATCAATTATAATGGAAATGCTTATTATATTTCTTTGCATTCCCATTATCATTCCCATTTCCATTATTTAAAATGAACCAAGCGCACCCTAATATTATCTAAAAATTCATCCACAAACTCTTCTAGACAACAAATTATAACTTTTTATTATTATTGTGTTAGTTTATAGTTGATTAAATGAATAACCAAAATATAACAAGTGTAATTATTTGGTGCAATAAAATCTTGTTGCTATGCACGTATCTTTATGTTTAAATTTTGTTGAACATAAAAGTAGAAAGTTACTAGAAGTATTGATTCACTAGTTAAGAAATATTTTGACTAAATGAATACGCTAATATATGCATTAAAATTTGATTAATGCATTTATGTTGCAATATTTTTTTTGTTATAAATAGTACTCCTATGTATAATGATCAAACATAAAAACAAACATTGTATCATGGAATGCTTTCATTTCAACACGTCCAAAACATTGTTTTTCTTAACCATCTTTTTAGTTATTTTCTCAGGTACTCTTTTCATCATGCACGTTTTAAATATTTTTGCTTACAAATTCTATATACCTACAAGTTTGAGTAATTTGGAATTTGAATTATGTTTTGTAGTTTCACGGTCAACTATAGTAAGCCCCGGAGGAAGCTCTTTACCAGCATGCCAACCACCAGATGATAATTATTGCGCAAGGCTTTGCAAAACTAAAGATGCATATTGTGTCGACGAAAAAACATGTATTTGCCATCCTGGCGGATTACCTCCCGTCATACCTCACCAACCAACATATAACAATAGAAATAAAAATTAAAGCTGTGTAATCGTTATGATGACTAATAAAAATTAAAGTTGTGTTTGTTACCGCTTTTACAATGACGTGTTTTGCAAAATTATTTCTCTTTTTTGTTTGTTTATCATATATGTATTGAATTGAACATAGAACTTTTTAATTAGGCAAAACGTTTAAACATATTTACTATATCCTAGCGAGATACATGCGCGTTGCAGTGGTACCATATAATCATAATATTTGACGAACAATATTATTCCATTAATTTTTTTTTCGTGATAATAACTTTACGCATGGTGGAAATTTAGGTAATAATTTTGCCGCACACTATCTCATATAAAAACGATAGAATACCCGTGCATCATGATGCAATGGCGATACGAAAACGGTAACCATTAG
>BQNB010079385.1:0-30257 GCA_026074375.1 Tanacetum coccineum | reverse complement strand
TTTCATAAAACATAAAAATACAAAAAGAATCTTCCTTCAACCTTTAGAATTCTGTTAGACCATGATCAAGCCTTCCTAACATATTCCTCGAGTGAACGATAAGCAACCCCGAGTCTTGTCCATACTACACTACAACGATTAGGTGCACTGCCTAGGGAGTTGTAAAACTTCTCGTGTAGAAGTCCTACGACAACCGCACATCAAGTTTTTGGCGCTGTTGCTGGGGAAATAGTTAGGTTTTGATCATAGTTTAACTTCGTTCTACTTGCTTGAATCCTTTCAAGTAAGAATTTAATTCCCGCACATTAGCTTTCTTGTAGTCTATCTTTTCTTTATGTTATTTGTTTCGTAACCCATTCTTGTCAACCACCATGGGAGACGAGAATCTTATCCGTACTCTTGGAGATTACTCCAGACCAAGCCACAAGGGCTATAGAAATACCATTGAGCTCCCTGAAGGGAACAATGTGGTACCTCTTCGATCCGACACCATCCGGTTGGTGCAAAACGGATGCTCATTCCACGGACTACGGTCCGAGGATCCAAACCAACACCTTAAGGACTTTCTTAAACTAGTAGACTCACTTGACCTTGACGGTGAAAACAAGGAAAGAACGTGCCTACGTTTATTTCAATTTTCCCTATGCAATCAAGCTAGCAATTGGCTTGAACGCCTTCCTGCAGGATCCATCTCCACATGGGAGGTTCTTACTACCCGATTCCTTACTCAATTCTTTCCACCGAGAAGGACAGCAAAACTCCGCAACGATATCCTGATGTTCCAACAACATCATGGAGAATCTCTATCTGAAGAATGGACTCATTTCAAGGACTTACTCCAAAAAGTCCCTCATCATGGCATCGACCTTTGGCTCTAAGTCCAAATCTTTTGAAGAGCAAAAAACAAGCATATATTTGTGTTGCTTTGGTTTATGTTGTGGACTTTATGATTATTAGAAGAATTTGGAAGCTATCATTGATTTTTTTTTTTTTTTTTTTTTTTTACACCCCCCCCCCCCCCACACACACCACACCCCCCCCCCCCCCCCCCCCCCCCCCCCCCCACCCCAACCCACTCCTAAAAAAATACACACTACACCCCCCCACACACCAACCCACCCCACCACACCCACACCCCCCCCACAAACACCCAACCCACCCCCCCCCCCCCCCCCCCCCCCCACAAAAACACAACACAAATTCACACCCCACCACAAAAAAAATTTTTTAACAAAAAAATTTACAAAAAAAAAAAAAAAAAAAAAAACACAACAACAAAAAAAAAAAAAAAAAAAAAAAAAAAAAAAAAAAAAAAAAAACAAACAAAAAAAAAAAAAAAAAAAAAAAAAAAAAAAAAAAAAAAAATGGCTTAAGTGAAGTTGTCCTAGAAAAACCGTTTGTACAACATCTAACTTACCTATGATGGAGTCTTTTGGACTGATTAGGTTTGCTAGAAGACAATGAGGTTATGTTTAGGATGCCTCCCAAAGGAAAAAGAATTTGATATCGTATCCCCTCTAGAGAAGGATTAAGTTTGAAGCTTTTTCATGGAACGTTAAAGGTTAGAAAAATGGGATTTAAGCATATCATTAAAAAGAGAAAAGGATATTACAAGGCTTGCATGAATCTCGGACATAGTTATAAAAGGGATAGGGAGACAATCGAAAAACTCAAAACCGACCACATAAGTATCATCAAGCTTCAAGGACAAGTCACGTAAGGACGTGTGACTTCGAGTCTAGCTACAAGACTCATTAATAAAGAAAAGCCCTTATTGGGAGGCAACCCAATTTACTTTCCCCGTATATTAGGAGTGTCATGTGTGTTTTATTCTTCATAGTTAATTTTGTTATGTTTGAATTATCTTGTAATCATGCTTTGTATTGCTTTTAACCTCGTCTTAATTTCAATCAAAGGTATTTTGCAAACAATAGGTGTAGGGGAATTTATCCGGATTTTGAGCCAAAATTCAAACATGTTAAATGAATTGTTTAGATTAATTCGCGTCAGTATTGAGTCATATGATTGACTTGTTAAATCTCAGGTTTTGTGCAGCCATTTATACAGGAATTAACTTATAGAATCAAGTGCAGGATTTTTTCATCAAAACAAAAAATTTCGTTTTCATAGACGGTGAAGACGGCGTTATGATTAACAAGTGATGCCGTCACCCCGACACCTGTGACGGGGTCACACCAACCCTGACGACGTTAAATGCCCAGGTCTAGAAAACTTAAAAGTTTTTAATTATCTTTGAAAGTAAAACTTGTGCAATATTTAATATATGTATTCTTCTGTATAAACCTGCAAAAGCCTGATAAGTCTAACAACTCTTTCATCCTATCTATCGAGTCGAACCCTAAATTCATATTGTATATTGGTAAATCGCACATTTTATGCTTGGTATAGTTTTCTCTGTCTTTGATTACAGGTTATATTTGATGAGAAGAAGCTTGAAAGTTCTTAGGAAGTTCATTGGTGATCTCGGAGGACGAAATTTAAAACCAGTTATACCTGTTTTTCTCTATTATTGAGTAAACTCAGGGGAGTACTAGTTTCTTTTCCTTGTATTTTTTCCTTATCTTGTGTTAACGGTACTTTCAAAAACATTGGGCGGACAATGTTCAAAATAAAGTGTAGGGGAAATAAGCTTAGACAACTATTCTTTCATTTCGTCAATTTTTGCTTTGTCTTAAGTGTGTGATGGGTAAATATATCGAAACATAGCATAAAAGGGTGATTTTAACCAATTTTTTTTTATGACACATACCAATGAAAACCGAGTATTATTAGCGTCCCATGGATAGAAATTTATATGACTAGCATAATAACCCTAAAAATTCCACCCAAAAAATGTGAGGTTTACTTTAGATAACTCTGTTCGGAGTGAGATCGCGCGCTACCTCAGCATCGGTAACCTAAGAGATTCTCTTTTCTAAGACATGTCGAAAGGTATTAGAACTAGTACCTCGCGGCTCTGAGATGTACAAGGATTGAATCACAAATTGTCCCTCCGCATATATGTATGTGTAGTTTGTAGTAATCTACTATGTACAACGCGACTGTAATATTACATCTTAGTTAGATCGAGAAAGATCGCTATACTGTGTAATTGGCGATGTGCTCTGTTGCAGTTAGTGCTCCTGACATAGCTCAACGTGTGTAATCTTGCTCATGTAGAATGTTGTTGACACTGCGCCAAAGCTCCGCCGCTGGTAGTAGTATTTGGGAATTGTCTGATCGAAGCAGTGATGTGTTCAGTGTTCGTGATACTGCTTAGTGCAAGTCTCTACGAAAGAACGTACTGTACATTACCGTAGCAGTGTATTTGGAGTGCTTTGAGATCGATCTCAGAAGAGCCCTCTGTTAGGCCGCCTTAAACTCCCGCTAGTGAGCCCTTAGATAGACCAAGTCTACGCTTGTTCTGTGATTACTCGGTAGTCTCACATGATGATACTCTCATATCTCACCCACTAGTCACCTAACACCCGTATTTGCATTTGTCATACGCAACCGCTAGCCTTAGTCGCGTGGCCACGCTTGTAGCACATTAAGCTGTCTTAGCTGTATCTAGCCATTCAAGTACTCCCCACGTAACATATGTACTTCTGCTCTGCTTTGCATGATAGACTCTACCTTGAGTGACGTAATATTGCTACAGATAGACATACAGAAGTATCTCGCTATTTGTATCGTAAACGGTAAGTTGGGATGGTTTTAAGTCAGTACGTGTGGGCTAGCTGTTTCTTCTCGGCTGAGTTGTCTCTTTAAGCTTGTGACTTCCTGACTCTACATAGATACTTATGGTGCAAGTACTCTGATGGCCTTACTTCTACTACAATGCGGAGATCTAAGTTTGTTATCTGACTGTGATATCGACACAGTGTGTGTTTGTTGTTGTTTTGGATAGGCTATCACAGTTAAGCCAATACACCAATACCTCACTTGAGTTTGTCTCACAATGGATATTACTTGTTTGATCCTTCCCTTCTCCGTACTACACCACCAGAATAGAACGGGGAATTAGGCTTCCGCACGTGTATCTCATATCAACTCAGCTCCTGTACAAAGCTCATCGTGCAGGCGGTGGTACGTACTATAAAACCCCCTGTGATGTTAAGAGAATGTTATTATAACATATGAGAAAAGAAAAAGAAAAAGATTGTGTAGAGTTTGTGTATAGTTTGTATATCTTCGCTCCATGTCATGGACTTAGCAACCAACCCAGCGTGTTTTCATGTAAGTAAATTAGCTTACCTTAACTCAAAATTCACCCAAACTCAACCACCCAAATTTATCCCACTTCCATTTCCGTTTCCCATTATATTTATCTTACACCTACACTCCACAACCTTAAAAGACCCCTTAGATAGGAATGATTAATACTTGCTTTTTTTTTTCTTAGAACGGGGAGGTTTGATCCTTTACCAAGCCTATGGTAATTTATATGCTATGACAGGTGATGAGTGTTGATGTGTTTCAAAAGCTTTAAATTTATAAGACTGAAAATACCGATTAATTATATGGAAACACACGGGTAAAAGTATAACCCACGTATGTAGTATAATTTTTTTAGAAGACCAAGTTCGTTCACAGGGATTAGAGTAGTGTTCAAATAATCAGAAAAGGAGAATAGACTTTTGTAACTATTTTGAACGTATTTTAAGTTTACAATGATAATAAAGATGACTACTCGGATCGTTGGAAATAATTTAGTAAGTGTTGATAATTTATTTGACCATGAAAATGGGGCATTAATTTATAAAGGCGATTTCTCGTCAAAAAACGTTTTCACAAATCAACTGTTTTAACTTAAGACTTATATTTAGTTAACTAGACTAAATGTGTCACTCAAATAATCCAACTACTATTATATCAAAGCTTATTTTGTTTATCAATTTTTGAAAGTGGATTTCTCAGCAAGATGTTAATGACCATAGACAAATCTTTTAAAACAACATGTCAAACGGGTTCTTTCGTTCCTATACGATATGAGTATATAATCAAGATTGATAAGCAAAAGCGGATAAGATAAGATATAAAAGGGATGCAATATAAGCTTAAGATTAAGATGATCAAGATTATACCAAACACTTGTTCATTATCGCAACATCACCGAGTAGTCATGAGAGATTTAGCCTCTCATGGCTAAGTGGTTCATAACAAAAGTACACTTGACATAAACTTCCATTATTTTAATAACTAGACAGAAAATATCCTCCGTTCTTGATTGTTTGATCTTCGTTTCCAACTTCTCAAGGTGTTTTTTGTGTTTTGGGGTGAATGGAGGGAAGTGTGTGTGTGTGGTTGGTGAAGATATAATGAGAGGAATGGATGTTTTGAGAGGTGTAAATTCGACTCTATTTTATAGGCTGAAAAAAGGGGAAATGGTACGCTGGTTTTAACATATAAGTGCGCACTACTTGTGGGGGGGATTGTTTTTTTGGGGGTGGGGCGGGAATGGAGGGGTGGAGTGCCGCACCTTAAGGAGTTAATGCAAAGGGTCATTTAATGTTTTGAGGGAAGTGCGGCGGTTTCTTTTTTGGTAAAAAGTGCGCTGGTTTTGGTGAGTTAATGCAGGTTGCATTTATAGACTTTATTCTTCTGACTTAAGAATAAGTGCGAGCGAACAATTAATAGAGTGCGCCGGTTTTGGTTTTTACTAAAAGTTTTGCGGCGGTTTTCCAGGCAACGTGGGCTCACTTCTTGGATTCCAAATAGAATTCTTTCTTTCTTGAGTTTTGACTTCCAAATCGTGTAGATCTTTGAGCTTTATCTTTTAGAGCCTTCTAGTGAACCTATAAGAATTTTAAGCTTAATTAAGTATCGAAAGTTCACGAGAAATGATAGAATATATACAAATTACGCCATAGAAAACATGTATAATTTGGGCGTTATCAAATCCCTCCACACTTAGCTTATTGCTTGCCCTCAAGCACTAGAAGCGAGAAAATAAATCATTTATCGTGACGTGGAGAAAATTTGGATTTATAAGAGTTTCCATATTAGGTTAACTTTTGAGGCATAGACATATAACATAGCACCTCACATAGGGATAGTGGTTGATTTTTTTAATTCACTCATGCCACTCAGATAGGGTTTATATATTTGTGAAGAACACTCAATTTGCACAGACATAATCTAGACAGCTGCCATAGGCTTGTACTAGACACATAAACTTGATCGAAGGGCGAAACTTAATATTTAGAGCGGATACAAACTTCACGTGCCAAAACATAAGCCTTTATTCTTCTGAACTACTATAGCACATATATATATATTTTTCTCTTTTTTTTACCAAATGCTTCTAAGGCTTGGCACAGAACTTCTTCAATTGTCTTAAGAATTTCAGCAATTTAGCACTAAAGGGAGTGCTTGCAAGACAATTTAAATCTTAAAGTTGTAAACTAGATTCCTAAACCTAAATTAATGCTAAAGAAAATTTTAGGAAAAGAAAAATATTTTTTAAGGCTTTTCGGATTTTTTTATGAATTAAATACTATTTAATCTAAATTTAAATTTCTAAGAATAGAAATTAAATTTGATTATAAAAAACTAAGGAAAAAACTTTTTTTTAAAACTAAAATTAACTCTAAATTACTTAAAAAGATGAGACAAACATTTTTATTACTAATTTTTCTATTTTTTCTTTTTATTTGATTTTGAAAATAAATATTAAAACTAATTCGAAAATTAATTTTTTAATAAATATAAACTTCTAAAAATTATTATAAAAATTATTTTTTATAAAAAGAAATATGCAGAAATTAATTTTTTTAAAAAGCCCTAAATTTTTAATGAGTAATTATTAACCTAATTTAAATAATTAAACTAAAAAACACTATTTTATTATTTAATTAACTATTTTTATTAACCTCCCAATTTACCCAAAACACATGGGCCGGAAAGTGACAAAACAGAAAGATTAAGGGTGGCAGGGGAAAATTTTGGTTTATTATAAAAAACACAAAGTTTGCTCATTTGACAGAAAGCAGTCCCTTAACCTAAGGGAATTAAACAATCTTAACAACTTAAACTACGATAGGGCACTTCTAACTATGCAATTAACTAAGGACTAACTGCGTAACTAACAAGGACTAACTATGCAAATTTTTAACTAACAGAAACTTTAAAGAAGTCAGAGAAATGGACCCCTGACTCCCTAACTCTAACATCAAACATCTTTTTTTTTTTAAAACAGCTTATTACCGTAACTTTTAAGGAAACACTATTTATATAAAAACTTAACTCTGACTTATTTAAAATAAGCTATATGGGCTTATGAAGGCTGATAAGCTTCTACTAAGCTTATCAGCTTACAAAATTTTACCTAAAGCTAATTTAATCAAGTACCCTCAAAACCGTATGACAGATTATTTCTTGCTTAATTGAAACTGCTTATTTCAAATCAACAAATCCCAACTGCTTATTAAACTATCATTTAACAGATTTCAAAACCATAATTAAGAAAACAGCTTTATAAAGACTACTAAATTATAAAGTTAAATGTAAAACTCATTAACGATTAACTAGTGTGTACCTTAGATCCACCCAGCAAGAACAGGGGGGAGAATAAAATATAGTGATCGGGAGCTTATGGGGGCTTATTCATCATAAGCTCTCATAGATCGAACCAACAACTACCGAATCTAACCTATATGCTAACTAATAGCTCTAAACCCTCTTGATGCCATAGCAAACCTTCATTCCAGGATGGTATTCATGCCTGTTTATTGTTGAACAGCAATTAAACTAAAACACAAACACCAATATTTCGACAAAATTTAAATGAAGACGCAAATTAATATGAAATAATTCTTTTATTAAAACTGAAATAAGTTTCTTACAATACGAAATAAAATAACATGAAATTGAAATTACATTAAAAAACTACTAACAACTGAATCGAAAAAATTAAACTACTAAAAATAAACTAAAAAAAATTCACCCTGGCTAAGCTGGAATGAGGGGGTATTTATACCCGAAACTTGAGCTCATCCTCCATCTTCTAGACCCTTTTCAATCTTTCTCAGCCCTTCACTCATTAACTTCCCTTGATCTTGAAGAAACTGAGCACTTCCCGACGTACTTCTTCTTGAATCTTGACATCCCGCATGATCCGCATCTGCATAAGCTGTTAGTGACATGGCGTTGTCTTTCGGATACCAAAGACCCATGTTAATGGTTCCTTTTAGGTACCGAAAGACACGTTTGATTGCTTCAAGGTGCTTTTTGGTAGGCTTAGCCTGATATCTAGCACACATGCATACAGCGAATACAAGGTCGGGTCTACTGGCAGTAAGGTACATTAGGGAGCCAACCATTCCTCTAAATCGAGTTTGGTCAACTGGAATCCCCAAGAGATCCTCGTCCAGTTTCAATCGATCCACCATTGGTGTATCGACAGGGTCAGAAAGATCCATTCCATATTTCTTTAAGGTTTCGAGAGCATATTTTGCTTGGTTAATAAAGATGCCTCCGGGACTTTGAGAAACTTGTAGTCCTAAGAAAAACGACATTTGTCCCATCATCGACATCTGAAATTTGGAGCTCATCTCTTTGGAAAATATGTTACACGCATTATGATCAGTTGAGGCAAAAATGATGTCATCTACGTATATTTGAACTAGTAGAATATGTTTGCCTGATTTGTGTGTGAATAACGTTGGATCCACGGCACCCTTGAAGAATTTGTTAGCCATTTGGAACTTTGCTAGTGTGTTATACCACGCCCTTGGTGCCTGCTTTAGCCCGTAAAGAGCCTTCTTCAGACGATAAACGTGTGTAGGATTATCCGGGTCCTCAAATCCTTCAGGTTGACTGACAAAGACTTCTTCTTGAAGATCACCATTCAGAAAAGCAGTTTTGACATCCATCTGGTAGATGATCATATTTTTGGTTGCTGCATTGGCAATGAATATTCTGATGGCCTCTATCCGTGCAACGGGTGCAAACGATTCTTCAAAATCAATACCCTCCTCTTGACGATATCCCTTTGCTACTAACCGAGCTTTGTTTTTCAGAACATCACCATACTCATCAAGCTTCACCTTGTAGATCCACTTAAGAGCGATAACCATTACATAGACTGGGCGAGGTACTAATTCCTATACTTCAAGTTGACCAAACTCGTAAATTTCATCTTGCATGGCTTGAAACCATCAATCTTCTATCACGGCCATTTTGAAATTCTTTGCTTCGACTTTTGATAGTTCAGTATGGTAACAGTACCATAGAGCATCGGAAGCTAACTATTTTCTGGTGGATACCGGACAAGAAGGATTACCAACTATATTATCAAGAGGGTGATCTTTGGACCATTTTTTGAGATGAGCTGGTGGTTGATTAGCTTGGTTGGGTTCAGCTATACTAACATCCCCTGACGATGACTGTGCAGAACCAGGTTCTCCAGTAACAGGCTTAACTAAGGGATGAAGGGTAGCTTGAGTAATTGGGGTGTCTTCGATAGTGGGTCCAACTGCAACATCATGATGGATAACTGGAAGTTGTATTCCAGATGATGACGGTGAATAACTTGTTGACGGTGCATCTTGAGTAAATGTTGTAGACATATATGTACCTGGTGGAACAACATGAGCGTTAGCAGCAGTAGCAGAAGGTACTGGTTCATCGAATCTAGTTACTTCAAAGTATTCATCAAACATAGGTTGAAATAATAACTTCAGATCTTTATCCGTCGGTAGAACATAATTGGTTGCATGGACCTGATTAGGTATGAGCCCTGAACTGAATTGTCCAGGCATCATCGACATAGGCTCGGGTCCTGAACTAATGTGTACAGGAGCCATTGACTGATGCAGCTCATCGAATGTGACGTGGATTGTTTCCATTATTCGACGGGTTCTTTTGTTGTAGATTCGAAAACCCTTCCTGCTAGGAGCATACCCAACGAAAATCCCAATGTCAGCTTTGGCTTGCAATTTACCTGGATCTTCGCTATCATTTGTAAGATAGCACAGAGCACCAAATACTCGAAGAAATAAAAGATCAGGCTTATTGTCGTGCACAAGCTCATATGGGGTTTTGTTGTGACGAGTATGAATTGGGGATCGATTATGTGTGTCACAAACAGTAGCTACAGCTTCTGCCCACAGAAACATCGGTGCTTTTGAGAATATCAGCATTGTACGTACAGCTTCTACAAGTGTACGATTTTGTCATTTGACAACGCTATTTTGTTGAGGAGTTTTCGGAACAGACTTTTGATGAAATATGGCAACACCTTCATAGTATTTAGACATAACTTGGTTGAAAAAATCCGTGCCATTATCTGTTCGGATGTATCTGACTGTTTTGTTGAGACCAACTTGTATTTGCTTAAGAAAATTGATGACAAACTCTGGAGTTGCATCCTTTGATCTCAAAAACTTTACCCGTGTGAATCTAGAATAGTCATCCATGATGACTAAAATGTATTTCTTCCCATTAATACTTTGTACTCTTATTGAACCACATAGATCCATGTGAAGGGTATGAAGAACTTCCATATTGGTGTTTTTAGTTTTGGGTTTGTGGGAGTACATCTTGCTTTTTCCAAGTTGACAGGCTGAGCAAAGATGATCTTTTTCAAACTTAAATCTTGGTAACAACACTAACCATATCTTTTTTCGAGCAAGATCATTGGATTGTGCCAAAGTTAAAATTGGTTTAAACGACGATCCACAACCATGAATTGATCTTGGATCTTTTGACAGCAGCATACTGAGAGGACAATCATCATATTCATCAATCGGATACTCGTAGTTTAAATTTGGTGCTAGAAACACTACCATTTAAGGAAATCACGCCATTCATATCACGAATAAAGCAAGAATGCTTTCTGAAAGCAATTTCAAGATTAGAATCACAAAATTGCCCTACAAAGAACAGATTGTGTCCAAGTCCTTCCACATAGTATACTCTGGAGATCACACTGTCACCATAAACATAATCTCCATAACCCATGATAGCTCCAAAGTGATCATTCCCGAATCTGACTGTCCCGATGAACTTTTCTACAAAGTTCTTGAGCTTTGAACGATTCCCCCCGCATATGTTTTGAACAGCCTGAGTCCATAACCAAAGGAAACGACCTGTAACACCTGCATTTGAAAACAGTCCGCGTGTGGAGAGTTTGGAATTTCGGTTCCCCAATGTTTGTTGGGGTCCTGTTGGTTAGCAAAAAAAAAAAAAATTTAATAGTACATTTCACAGGAAGCTTAGTTAAAGGGCACTGTCTCCTAAGGCAAATTTACTTTCCTGTGGGTCCTCCATAGATAAACCAACATTAGCAAATAGTTTGCCAGTTGCTTTCCAAACCCGCTTGGCCTTTTTCAAACTGTTATCAGACAGTTTGCCTTTTGGTTTCCAAATTTGCTTTCCTTTATGCAAGATAATTTTAACAGTGGGGGTTGCATTCACAGAATTCAAACTTTTTAAAACACACATATCATGATTCACAGAAATCAAGCATTTGTTACACATTTTGCACACAGATTCAGAATTTGAATTAATTACAACACGCTTAGAGCTAATGCTAGAATAAACTCGATTCACTTTTGTCTAAACAGACTTATTTGTCCTAGGGTGGTCTTCTATAGTCTTATGATTCACACTCTTAGCTGGCAGGTACTTATTGTTCTTTGTATTGCTTCTAGGCTTTGATCCGCTAGCTTCAGTGGAACTTTTTACTCCTGTAGAGAATTAACAGGAATAATAGAAGTTGAACTTTCTGTGTCTCGTGTTTCTGTGTGTTACTAGATGGAAGTTCCGGTTTAATCAATAAAAGTAACATTGCTTTTTTCCTAGTAAAGGGGTAGGAGGAGCCTTGTTATCTCTTTCATTGAAACTTTCGGCAAGTGCCAATCACATATTCTAACAATTCCTGAGATATCTTAGTGTATTAACAAGCATAGTTAAGTGCATTATCTAGTGGTTTAACTACTCTAGCTTCCTCTACAATCTCCCTAACTGTTTCTACACTTTCTTTAAGATGGTTGATATAGTTTAAATAAGCACTCATATTATTCTTAAGGGGAGGAGGGATAGGTTTAACATTAATGGCATACATGCCAGGCGCAAGAACTTTTGGTTTGAACAAGTCCACTAGTGACAGCAAGACACTTTGCTTTCATCTGAGCCTTTAGACACTTAATTTCATTTACATGATTGATGTCATTACACTAGTGTGAGCACTCATAATGCTTAATGAGTCATACAATACCTTATAATGTTGTGTTGAAGCCTTTTCCGTAGTTTCTAAACTACTGACATATTCATTTTGTTCAATAAGAGCAGTGACATCTTTAGCATTATAAGTTTCACAACTTCCGTCATTCATTTTAGCTTTCAAGTTTCTAATTACGTTGTCCTTTTCTTGAAGCTGTGTTTCTAGTTTTTTAATTTTGAAAAATAAGTCAAATTCAGGAACATCCTGAGAAGTTTGTAATTTGTTATTTCTAAAGTTTTCTTGAAGATGTTGATATTTCAATTGCAAACTTAGGTATTCCACCTCAAGTTTGTTAAAACCTCTTATCATTTCATCATTAACATCCTTTTGATTCTCATTTTGTAATTTAGAGATCCCAGCTTCAAGATCTAGACAGCGTGATTGTTCAACAGCAAACAGCAATTGATTCGATAAACAATTAGCAATTAGATTCTCATTGCAATAGAAGGTTGTTCACTTTCCAATTTCAGCACTATTTGTCCACAGTATTTCTGGTCCAGCCACCTCTGCTACATTTGATCAAAAATTTCTTCCATACTAAACTTCTTTACAGAGAAGCCTTTGAACTCTTCAAAGTGTTGTTTAAGAGTTTTGAAAAATGGTATGACTTCAGTGAGGTAACGTCTTTTTGTTTGTTTATAACCTCTTTCCCCTTCTGTGACACCTGTTGGTGTGATTCTCTTTTTACATGTTTTGTCAAATTCCGTAAAAAGTTGTGTGAGTGTATAAAGATTAACTTTCACTTGACTTTTTGTTGGGAGAACCCTGGGGACAAGCTTGACAGGTGTATTGGGTGGATACACAGTCGGTGTTGAAAGTGGTTTAAGAACTGAGGCTTCAACCTTTTTCCTGTCATTTTCATCTTTGGCCCAAAATATCTGTTCAGGGATTAAATCTCTCTGAGGTGCCAAGATTGCAAGATAGTTTTCTTTGAGGTAATCTGGGGTGAAAACTTAACTTATTTGGAATACACTTAGGGCTTTTCATTCTCATACATACTATTTCTAGTTTAACTCAGCTATCTCAAGAGTTTTCCTTTCCTTTGATTCATGCATAAACATCAGGTTATATGAATGGTCCATGACTATGTCAGTAATCCATTATAAGGTCAGACTATGAACTTGCATAGCACGGTGTGAGACATAAGGGTATTTTGTAGCCTATAGCCACATTTTTCTTTCATCATAAAACGTGGTTGTTCTACATAGCATGTGCACTGATGTTTGTACAGACCTGATCTTGTTTTTGTGTTATCTATCTTCGACCTTGTACTTTTTAGCTTTTTTTCATATCTAAAAACTCCTCAGGTATTTGAATCTTCTGTTTGTTTAAAATTCTTTTTCAAAATGGTCACTTCTTCCGTCTTTGACTTATATTGGTCAAGGATAGAACGAAGTTGCATTTGTACAGTATGAAGTTCCGATTTTAAAGAAGTTTCCTTTCTATTTCGGTCAGAGATAATTATTTCCTTCATGTTGTTCATCTAACTTTTGTTACCTTTTAGTTAATTCAAACTTTGCCTGTTTTTCATACTCCCCGACCAGTTTCCTTAATTCTCCGCAGTTCAGAATTCACTGAGTCTTTAACTACTCTATCCTGATTTAATTACTATCGACTTTGACACCGTCCCTTCCTGGCATTTCATCGATAATAGATCTCAATGCATCAATTTGTAACAGAAATACATTACTTGTACAACATGTTCTGCGTTGTCTTCCAACATAACTGGATCATACAAAATAATATTACTACACTTGTATAATCAGCTTCAAGTCTCAACAATGTAGTCTTGTTGTATATTTTTTGCATCTCGTGCACAAATCATGATGCCCATACACCCAATCAATGATAATTATCATGATACTTATACCTCTAGAATGAAATGTCTGGATCAAAAATGTCCCTGCTTTCCATTGAATATTGGATCTTCAGACGTAAGATTCGTCATGAACAAGGTGTGAGGTATTACAGATCCTCATTACAATCGATGGAGTCAAAGGCATCAAGTTAGTCAGTCTTCAAAGACATGAACCAACGTTGAAGTGCCAAATCTTGGCGCTGGTGGAGTCATCCACACCATCATCAAAGTTGGTGACTTGTTCTCCTACAAGAAACAACAATGTTCTCAAACCAGTAACTGCATCAATCTCCTGACATATATTGCATTATCAGCCATCTTGTCCTTGAAGATAGTTTTTTGAATCCTGATGTCTTCTTTGGCCGAGGACATTCTCTTGCTATGTGCCCAAGTCCATTACAATGTAGCACTCTAATAGGTTTAGCTTGACCAGAAGTATAACATTGCCAACTCTGTCTGACCTCTTGCATTCCAGCGTCCTTGCATTTCTCCTCTTGTATTGTTCCTCTGGAAATGGTCGTCCTTGATTATTCACCAATGTATCTATCCACTGAACAGCCAGAACAACAACACTACCGCTTTGAATTTAAGCTATTGTTCCTTGCATTGGAAGAGGTTCTGAGTTGATTGTTTGTTTGAGGAAGATTCAATTTGTACGATTGAGTGAGGAGGGAAAGTGAGTTGGTTAAACTTTCAATCAAGTTTTCAGTTACGAACTTGTCCTGATCCAGTTGAAAATATCAGCAAGCAGATGATTTTTATGGATTGAGACATGGATGACTGTGTTGGATTACTGCTGAATCGACGCAATTAGACACTAGATACAACGGATACAATAGTTTGGTATGAATGAACCTTTCATCATCATTCTGGTTCTCATAAGCATGCACCTCATGTTGCTTCAAGTAAGCAAACAACTTATCAAAGTTAGACTCTTTCAAACCTCCTGTTAAGTTTTGACTCAGTTATGGAATCTGCACCATTCATTTACATGTTGTTTACAAATATAGAGTTAAGACTACATTCTGTTACATGGTCAACTTGATGATACTCCATGGTCCGTTATGAGCTTTGGTAAACCTAACATAGTAAACATTAAAGAGGTTTTGATTCTAGTTTTAACATACATATAAAATAATATAACTTATAGAGAAATTAAGGGAAACCCCCAGTATCCGTTGGAACAATTCCCTCACAAAAGAAATATATATATAATCGTATATTAGACCGGGCAAGTATGATCACGCCGGTCGTTCCCAACTGACTCAATGCAATGGAAACCTCGTTAAGTTTGGATCCTTATTTGAATAAAAAGAATATTTTTGATTTATAATACTACTAAAATTAAGGCACAATTAAAACAACTAATTAACAAATTAAACTAATTACGAAAGTAAATAAAATGCGACATTTAAGAAAACAAATGCAATTTAAATCTTAAAAATGTAAACTAGATTCCTAAACCTAAATTAATGCTAAAGAAAATTTTAGGAAAAAGAAAAATATTTTTTAAGTGCTTTTTGGATTTTTTATGAATTAAATTCTATTTAATCTAAATTAAATTCTAAAAATAGAAATTAAATTGATAAAAACTAAGAAAAATACTTTTAAAACTGAATTAATTCTAAATTACTTAAAAAGATGAGAAAAACATTTTTTTTTTATTACTAATTTTTTTTATATTTAAAAGATTAAAATTTAAAGTTAAAGTTGAAAATTAAAAACTAAAGGTTTGAAAATTAAATTTTTAAAAATATAAAACTTAAACTAAAACCAAACAAACACATGGGCCAAAAGTGACAAAACAGAAAGATAAGGGTAGGCGGGGAAAATATTAAAGTTTTATAAAAAAAACACAAAGTTTGATCAATTGGCAGAAACAGTCCCTTAACCTAGGGACTTAACTAGACTAACAATTAAACTAACGAGGGACTTAACTATGCAATTAACTAAGGACTAACTATGAAAAACAAAAGGACTAACTGTGTAAATTAAAAGGACTAACTATGAAAAGCTTTAACTAACAGAAACTTTCAAAAGTTACAAAACAGGTCCCTGCATTAATTAAAATCCAACAACCAGCATCCTTAATGCAATTAAACACTAATATACGTTAGCATCTAGAATAAAAACTTAACTATAACTCTACTTATTTAAAATAAGCTAAATAAGCTTATTAGGGCTGATAAGCTTTAGAAGCTTAGTAATCTACCTATCAACTATATCAACAAAGCAACTAAAAGGGCATATGACAGATTTTTAACTACTTTATAAATTCTGCTTATTCAACTATAAGCAAATTCAACAGCTTATTTAACTCTCTTATGAAACACATAACCCACAGCTTATTAACAAAACAGAAACAGAACAAATGTAAAACAAATAAAGAGTACCTTGGCTTTCCAGCTAGAACAGGAAAGTGAACCAGCTTATTGTGAGCTTATGGCTTAATTCACATAAGCTCAATCTCAAAATCACAAACCTAATCTAACCTATAAGCTGACCAACAGCTCTAAACCTCTTGGAGTCTCAGCAGCCATCCAATTCCAATAGAGACTCCAAGCCTTGAACATAATAACGAAACCCAAACACCAAAAAATTCGACAGAATTTAAAAGACACAAATTTATATGAAATAATACTTTTATTAAAACTGAAATGGAATTCTTACAATCGTAAAACAGGATTACATAACTTTAAATTGAAAATTACATTTGAAGAAAAAAAACTAACTCGAAAATTATTGAACCTAAAATTAACAACTAAAAATTAACCCTCCAAAATCCCACTCATATGCTGGAATGATGGGGGTATTTATACCCCAAGCTCGAGCTCATCATCTTCTAGGTCCTTCTATTCTCTTTAATCTTGGCCCTCCATCTCTTCTCTCTCCTTGATATGTCATTTCAATCGTTAGATCAAAGCATGTGTGCACCCGGATCATTGACGTGGCCAAGGAGTGTGTTAGTTATGTGAGTGTAAACACTCACACACGTCACATCACCCAATCATTTCATCTCATTTTGCCAGGGTGGATTGGGTTGGGGGTTTAATTGATAGTGACAGATGGGTTAAGGGTTGTGAGAGGTGGATTAACCCTAAGGTTAATTTAGGTGGGGTGAAAGGTTTATAAACTAGGGTTCATGTGTTCTTGAGTGGGTTCGAGTGTGTGTGTGTAAGTTTAATCCGAATTGGGGAGAGTGGAGTGAATAGTAAATGTAAATAGGTTATAAGTTTAACCGGGTAGGGTAGGGTTAAGGGTCGGGTTAGGTCGGGTTTAATTGGGTTGGGGCTTTGCTTCTCATTGGTTGATTGGGGGTCCACGGGTTTATTTGACCCGGATCTTTGACCCGCGACTTTTATAACTATAGGGTATTTTCAAATTCGGCCCTTGTGTTTGGCAAGTCCACTTTCAGGTTATAAGCAAGATTGGTTTAATTGCATATTCAGCCCTTGGATTTGGTAAAGCTCTTTTCTAGTTATAAACAACTTTCATAAATTGCAAAATCAGCCCCTGAATTTATAAAACAATGGAGTTGGGCTTTGGTTGACTGTGGTTTAGCTGCAGTTGACTATGGAAGGCTGAGGCATGATCTCTCTGGCTTCGGCTTTGATTTCTTTAGCTTCTTGATCACTCATCCGTTCTCGTGTCCGTTTTTGCCCGTTTTTTGACTGTTTTCTTGCGATATTTGACATATCCATACCTGCACACATAAAACTCAGATACAAGCACATTTTTGCCATTTTTGATCCGTTTTGGGTTGAATTGGGCCTTTTTAAGCATAAATTGATATGTATAGTTTAACAACTATCAGTGAAATAATCTGCAATTTGTTCCATAGTTGATACATACTGAGCAGTGATGTTTCCACTCACAAGTTTATCACGAATGTAGTGGCAATCCACCTCGATGTGCTTTGTTCGTTCATGAAACACTAGATTTTGAGAAATATGTAGTGCAACTTGACTATCACAGTAGAGTGACATTGGTTTTACTTGATGAATACCAAGACTCAGCAACATACTTTTTAACCATTTTAATTCACATGTTGTAAAATCCATGGAGTGATATTTTGCCTCAGCCGACGACCGTGGCACAATATGTTGTTTCTTAGTCTTCCAAGAAATCGGAGAATCCCCAAGGTACACCACCCAACCAGTTGGTGATCGTCTCGTCGAAGAACAACCGGCCCAGTCAGCGTCACACCACGCATGTAGTTTCAAGTCACACATGCTTTTCAAAAGGATTCCTTGACCTGGATTCCCTTTTAAGAATCGAACCACCCTTCGAACGGCCTCCTAATGTTCAACTTGAGGATTTTGTATAAATTGTGACAAGATATGCACACTGTAAACAATGTCTGGTCTTGTAAAGCATATATAAATGAGACGTTCAACCAATCTTCTATATTGTTCAGGATTCTCGAACAATCGCCTTTTAGCCAATCCTAACCTATGATTCTGCTTCGAGAAGGCCAACTTTAGAAATTATATCAAGAGCATATTTTCGTTGGCATACAAATATGCCATCTTATGGACGAGCTACTTCAATGCCTAAAAATTTTAAAGTGCCCAGGTCCTTCATATGGAAACAATTACTTAAATAAGCTATGAATTCTACTATAGATTCATGATCATTCCCTGATATAACTAAATCATCAACGTACGCGAGAACATTAAGTTGCATCATGTTTCATTTCAAAGTGAAGAGAGAGTAATCGGAGTGATATTGAACAAAACCATACTTTATTTTAGCGTGGTGCTTGACGAATTCCATACAATGATTTCTTAAGCCTACATGCTTGCCCAAGATGGTTTACACTCAAGCCAGGTGACAACTTCAAAAACATTTCTTTAATAAGATCTCCATGTAAGAACGTATTATAAACGTCCATTTGATGAAGTTCCCATTTCTTAGCAGCTGCAATGGAAAAAAAAACCTTACGGTGACCATATTCTCCATCGGTGCAAATGTTTCGTTATAATCAATTCGAACAACTTGATGGTTACCAAGGATGACAAGTCGTGCTTTAAACCATTCAACAATTCCATTAGATTTGCATTTTATTTTATACACTGATACGGCGGGTTGCACCACAAAAGTTTTACAACCCTCCTAGGCAGAGTACCTAACTGTTGTAGTGTAGTATAGGCAAGACTCGGGGGGTTATTATTGTTCTCTAAGGGAATAGTGAGGTAGCTTCGAATTGTATGTTACTAAGGTCTAAAGGTTGAGGGAAAAGTATTTTTATATTTTTTAGAAAGCAAGTTAAAATATCGTATTTTGAAGAGGGGTTTTTAAACTAAGCTAGTAACTACTCCTAAATGCAAGAAATGTAAATTTGTGGGAAACTCGTATAGGTAAACAAACTTGTCTACTTAATCTTGCACTACTCCCTTGTTGCTCTCTCTAATCTATAGCCCGTCACCCTCGTTAATGTAATGTGTAAGTATTCTTCTAATTCTGTAGCGAGTTGGTCAGGCTCGCATTCTACATGACAACCTAGTCGGGCATTACCTGTCAAACATACTCCCTCCTAATAGTTAACCACATGCAATAAATACTTAAGAAGGAATATACCTAAAATCAACTAGTTATGAAGAACTTAGTTGTAGGTTTCATCTAACCTAATCACGAATCCCTAAACGTCTATGCTAATGTAATATCTTATAGCTAGTTTTCTAGAGCCTAACGCGCACACCACTAACAAGAAGCAATAAATCAAATATTACAAACTAGGTTTCATGCAATCATAAGCAAACACAAGTTAATTTAGCCTAGCATGTTAATAGAAAGCGAAGAACAACACATAATCAAACAACATATAGGCATATTGAATGATTAAATGAATAAAGATACTTCACTTCAATTAAACATGTGAGTATGTGAGTACAAGAGGGTTAGAAAACCCTAAATCGACCATAATAGCTGTACTAAAAGTTCTCCCAAGTTTCCACACGAAAATATGAAAAAAATAAGGTTTGTATATATAGGATGTGGGTTCTAACGGTGTCACTAGGGTTTATGACACCGTCACCTCATCGAATCTTCTAAGGGTTTCTTCTTGTCAGCTAACTCTAATGCCGTCGTAACGCTTGGTGACACCGTCGCTATGCAATCCTAACGGCATCAAAAGGTTTTTGTGACGTCGTCTCCACCTACTAAGAAGTCACACTTTAGAGTAACTAAATAACAGATCTTTTTCTCTTTGTTTTTATTTTTTTACAGTAAAATTGGCTTAACAAATGATCCGTTAATTTTTGAATTAAAAAGGAAAGAAATGACAGTCCGCTTAACTTTTATATAGATAACAAAATCTAACAATTTTTATTTGACATGTGAGAGGTGGCAACCATAAAAAGAAAAGAGAAACATAGTTTTGTAGTGTGAACATTTTTTTAATATTGAACAACAAGATGGAGAAAAGAAAGAAGAAAATATATGACATATTGTGATTCAAGATATAATTGTGATGATGTTCGAGAAAATTAAAGAAAATAAAATTAGGGTCAAACACTTCGCTAAAAGAGGTTGATTGTAATAAAAGACAGGACGACATAGAGGCAACGACTTATGACAACGACTGGGTCACATAATCAAAATCTCTGTGGTACAATGTTATGTTAGATTATAGAATTCTCGGTAATGTTCACTTTATTAATCAAGAAATATTTATAAATACAAATACATAATAAAACCTTAAAAGTCTAACAAAACCCAACAACCGCACTTGGGCCAACTTATCCAATATACCTATCGAATAGGGAGACACTTAAAAAGAGTATGAATATGTAACTCTGTAATCAAACAAACATGTTTTTACTATTAGTGGGTTATTATGTGTTAGGTATCTTGTTGGCTTTTATTAGAAGCCCAATTATTATGTTACATACTTACACTAGTATTTATATTTAAGGGTGTGCTAAATATACATTTTAATATCACTAAGTAAACAATAATTAAATCATTAATATATTTCAAAATACTATGCATCATCAGTAAAAAAAGGGTTACTTATTGCTTTTTGCTTGTTCTCTCTCTTAACCGCAGCTTCTTTCTCTCTCATCATCATACAAAATCAAACATACATAAAATCTTACAAAATATTTAAAGATCAACACACCAAAAACCTTAAAGAAAAAGTATTGACAAAAACAAACAAAGTAGAAAGAAGAGAAGATGGTGGTGGGCCGATGAAAGGCTGTTTCCACAATGGTTTGCACGGTCGTGGTGGTGGGGGATTGTTTTGATGGTGGTGTTTGTGGGAGCCTGTTTGCACGGTTGTGGTGGCTATTTTGATGGTGGGGACTGTTTGCCGCCACTTAGATGGTGGTGTTGGTGGGCTGTTTTAGGGCGGTGGGTTATTTGTCTGATGGTGGTAGTGATAAATTGGGTTGTTATGGTGTTGAGGATGACGGGTTATTTTTATGGTAGTGGTGGTTTGTTATAGTAGTGGGGATGGCGGTCTGTTACGGTGGTAGGGATGTCGGGCTGTTATTTATGGTAGTGGTCGATTGTCATGGTGGTAGGGATGGCGGCTGTCATGGTGGTTGGGATGGTGGGTATGATGTAGTGGTGGGTTGTGGGTTGTTTCAATAAAAAAAGACAAATCAAGAGAAAAGTAATTATAATTGGGTGGAAGAAAGAATTTGTAGGTCCCAATTGTAGCATGTCTTTATTTCAAGAAAATAATTTTCCATGCATTGAAACTTTTACTAGTTAAAATGGGTTCATATAGTGGAAATGGTGTAAGAATAGTAGGACTCATTTATTTACCTTGTATGCATTATTAAGATTATGAAAAATCACATCAATTTAACAAGCCAATAAAGCAATATCGTAGTTTTGATGGTGCTTTTCAGTACCTCACTTTTACACGGCCTAATTTATTTTATGTTGTTTAATAAATTCATTTGATTATGCATGATCCTCGGAAGCGACATTTGTTTGATCTTAAGATCTTTTTGCGCTATGTTTTAGGCATATTAAATTATGGATTACAACTTTATTCTTCTCTAATGTTGTCTCTGGTTGGTTATTATGATGTTACGTGGGTTGGTTGCCCGCCACAGGCACGTCCACATATGAACTGAGTTTTTCTTGGCACCAACTTGTTGTCGTGGTCATCGAAGTAAATATATGATTTTTCGGTCCAGTGCATAGACTGCTTTATCATAGTTGTTTTGCCAATATTTTTCTTAGACATATGGGTTTACACTAATTACTATCAAGTAATCCATTACTTTCTATAATTTCATTCGTTGCTTTAGATATAGTCCAAGGTTCTTGTTTCTAGATGTTCATATTGGGGTCGTGAAAATACCACAGTACTCACGCACGGCGGATTTAGAGAGGAGGGGTGGGGGGGGGCGGGACAGGGGGTGGAAAGGTGGGGCAAGCGGGCGCGTGAGACTTATGGGTTACACTAATTACTTCATGAATTGCATTCTTCTTTATTTTATTCTTTGATATTGTCTCAAGGTGCTTGTTCATATGTTCATTGGGCTAGATACCACATCACTCACACGTTCGCATATGAGAATTGTGTTTTTTCAGCAGCAACTTGTTGTCCTGATCATCGAAGTGACAATATACACTTTCTCGGTGGAATGCAGGGCTAAGAATTATGTTGTTCGCAATGTTATTGTTAAGACTTGTTGATTACGCAACTTACTTGGTGAGTTAGTTTTTTCTTTGTTTTCCGTTACACTCGTCTAGTGTGGCAATGTCATTGTTGAATATCTTTGTTTTAATCCCGTGCAAAGTCAACGCACGAAGCACACAGAGACTGGCATAAATTATTGTTCACATTTATAGCGACTAATGCGGTGCGCGCTCTACATGTTCCTTCTTGTTACCAAATATTTTGATCAAAGACGGACCTACATGGGTGCCGAGTTCGGCACGGACTACACGCGATTTTAGGTCACGAAGTGCAAAAAAAAATTAAAAACTGTCATTTTTTCTTTGTGCAACCCCCAAATATTTTGTTGCTACTTTCTTTTCTTACGACGTAATTTTAATTAGCCCAAAAATTCTGATGTGCAACACCCTCTTGAAAATCCAAAGTCCGTCCCAGATTCGGATATATTCGCCAAAGGCTCTCTTTTCATGCCGATTCAAAAGTTTCGTGCTAGTTTGAGGGGGGAAGGGGGGGAGTGAGTGAGTTAGTGGGCTAGTATGTGTTTGGCATGTTGTTAGCTTATTATCGACATAACTTATTTATAGTGCTACATTTGTATTTATATTACCATGTATGCATTATTTAGATTATGAGAATAGTTAGTTTAACATTTAGAGTTCTTATTTACTCTCGGTCTAAACATCAAATTAGAAGTGTCTCCACAATTTTTAGTGCACTTCAAACTTTATGTTTTTAGGCAAATTAAAACTTATTCTTATTTTCTTTTAACGGGAAGCTTTTAATTAGAAGAAAAAAACTCATTTACATGGAGAAGATGAGTTAAGATAAATGTACTACACCATAGGCCATAAAAGAGTCAAGAAAGCCCCTAAATCCAAAACAACAATGGACACCCGACCTCTATTAATTAGACAAACTGACAATAACAAGCACCTATAAGAAACCTTAAGCCTTACAACCCGAAGGCTAACAAGAACTAAACAATGCTAAACATGGATTGCGACTCCACGAATCCAACTCTAATTAATATTATGACATTTTTCTTAGGATATCCAACAGATAGACAAATTATGGATCTCAAAAACAGTATCTGATGGTTCCTTAAAAAGGCTAAATATTTTCTTATTTCTCACATTCCAGATGAACCACAAACATGTTTCCATCACTCCCACTAAGCATGAACCGGCATAGATGATTGCATGTTGTCCAATGACATTTTGAGTAGCTCCCTTGATGGGCTAATTCCATCCAACCAGAGTTGATTTAGCCCTACAACGCCCAATTTTGACTCAAATAGATATAGCTTAGGGAGAATAGGGATGGCACCCGTGGTTAATAGGTACGGGTATCTTAAACCCGTCACCCACTAGTGGGTATAACTTTTTACCCATGTCCATGCCCGCGGGTACCCATCGCCCGTGGATAAACCCGTGGGTTAGTGAAAATGCAACAAAATTACAAAACAATGATATGGAAACTAACTACGAAACTACGTTAAAAGACACCATATCATATTTTCCAAATACCGAGTTCATAAAATACTTAAAACACGTGTTTGAAACTAGCAAATTAAATGTCATTACACCAAATCACATGTCTGAACTGAAATGTATCATGTATATATCTTTGAAGAGTTGGGTAATTATCAAATATATACCTAACAACTTCACAAATATTTAAGTACAGTAGTATCATAAATTTTACTTCAACACAAACGAGTTTACGGGTACACGCAAGGTTATTTAGGCGGGTACACCCGTGGGTATTTTAGATGGGTACACCCATAATAGGTATACATTACCCGTCACCCACCCGTCACCCACCGATGGGTACAAGTTTTCATCCACGACCCACCCACGGGTGAAAATTGATGGGATTACCCACCCATTTACATGCGGGTACTCGCGGGTTATGGGTTTTTTCTCACCCATTTCCATCCCTAAAGGAGAATTGACCATTAGGTGACTTGAAGATTCCAAATACTTTATATAAATTGACCAGAGAATCAAGTGTAAATCCATTCTTTGGTAGACATTTAGAACTTTTTTTTATTTTAATTTTGTGTGAACGTAACAATTATGAATTTATGGACACATTTATGAGTGTGGACGCTCTAGACAAATTTGCGCATTTTCTAAAGCGTGAAACACGTAAATAACAAGTTCATTGTAGCCTACAGGCTTTCCAAAAAACAAGTTGAATTTCCTAAGCTAGAGATATGCCATCGGTTTCTAGAAAAGTAAGTTATCGTATTTTGGATTTATATTTTTGAATCTCTTACAACTGTTTGTAATATGTTATAATGGATGTTTTTACAGCTTGAATCCAGGTGAAAGAAAGATGTTTGACACCCTTGGTTACCTATTTAGAGGGTGCTAAAAATGAATATTGAGGTAACCCTTCCTCCCTCCTTTGACAAAATTAAATCCATTCAAATCTGACCCATAAACTCATTTTCACCCTGAAACTAAATACGTGGCTTACGTAACACATACATACAAAACCAGCTATTAGTATGTATGTGTTTGTTTTGTAATTGATGAAACTGAAAATTGCATGCTCCAAACTTAGTAAAGCTCTTTTGCAAGTTTAGCTTTGCAGATCTTATTCACTGTTGTATGCTAGTCTTCAATACTGTATGGGATGCAATAATAAAAAGCTAGTCTTTCAATACTAGAGCTGCCATTAGTTTAGGATTAGGTGATGAGTTGCTTGTCTTTTGTCGGTCGATATTATTGTTATAATTGATGATTTATGAGCTCTGATATATTTGTCAAAATATCTTGACACGGTTCGCTGTATTATATTTTTATGCAGGGGAGTGAGGATTATGATCAAACTGATGATTATGTTGAGGCTCGAGATGATGTTTAGTTGAAGTTTGGATGGAGGATAATATCCGTACATGTAGAAATAGTTTACAACTTGATGATTCTCTTACATAACCTTGATTATCTCTCAATAACTCTTTTGGTGGAAACATATGCTACAAATTGAATAATTTTTGGACATGTTTTGATTTTAGTATGAATTAAGTACTTTCTTATGATTGGTTGATATGCATTTTGAGTCTACCAGGTACCCAAGTTTACTATTGGTATTCCATTATCCGGATATAGGATTTTGGAAAGTAACGACATATTTCGTCACTATTGGACGTTAAGGTCCGTTAGTTTCTCGTTAGGTTCACCCAATAAGTGACGCTTTTCTATCGTCACTAATTATATAACACCTTGTGTTTTCAAGTCATTGACGATGTCGATAAATATACTATTTATTTTTAGTGTTGTACGCGTTTGCTTGTGATTTCATGAATTAAGGTTAAATCGCGTACGCCAGAAATTAGCGTTTAATGTAAACGGACGTCAAACAATTAAATGTTTACATCAATCAAGGGTTATATAATTATTTTGAGGATAATTAATAACTTTGTTCATTTTATTTTTATCGGATACGTAAAGTGTATACGTTTCGTGTAGTGGCAATTATACAATTTAGCTTCGTAATACACTTTTGAGACCGTTTAACAAAAGCCACTGGATCGTAAATCAGAAAACAACTAATAAAAGAAATTCATTTATGGAGTTATCATTCATTTGTTAGACAATGTTAACCAGGTGGTGTTATATTATAGAATTTCCTGTAAGGATCATTTTATAAATCAAGCAATATTTATAGAACTAAATCCTATTGCATAAAACCCTTACAGAGAATCTTAGTAGACCCGATGGGACGTAGGGGGGCCACCAACCGGAGCTTGAGCCGGACTTATTCTAATATTCTTTCTTATACTCCGTTTTGTAGTGTTGATTAGCGAAATTACCAAAATTTCAAAGACTGGATTGCAACACTAAAACATTTAAGCTTAAATTAATTTGTTAATAAAGTTATCTTGTAGCAAGAATAGACAAGTTTTCATAATCATGCAGCATCGGAAGCGAAAATGAGTTGTAATGCTGGGTATCCGACCCCTTGTGATCCAAGGAACTCTTGGGTGGTGGGAAGGAGAGCGATTGCCGGGTTTAAAAAGCAAGTATAAAATTGTTACAAGCATAACAAATATGTTAAAGGTATGTGCGACATTTAACCAAAATAAGAAGAGAGTCGCACGAAACACTTCCTTTCGCTCTTTTTTTCCCTCTGTTTAGTGGAATATAAGCGATATTTTAGAACAAAATGAAAGAAAGCAAGCTATTGAGAAAAAAATAAAAAGAGATAGTTATGATAATAAAAAGGCAGAAAACCCGAAAAGGGTAGAGTAACTAAAAAAAGATCTTTTTCTCTTCCCTTTTTTACGGTGAAGTTGGCTTGACAAATGATCCGTGAGTTTGTGAATTATACAGGAAAGAAATGACAGCCCGCGTAAGTTTTAGATAGATAACTAAATCTAACAATTTTTGTATGACATGTGAGAGTTGGCAATCATAAAAAGTAAGATAGAAAATAGTTGTGTATGTGAACGTGTTTATGTTTTCAATGATTGAACAAAAAAGATGGATAGAATATAAAAGAAGAAAATATATAACAGATTGTGATTTAAAATATAATTGTGATGAGGTTTGGTAAATAAAATAAAATAAAGTTAGGGTCTAACTCTTGGCTAAAAGAGGCCGATGGTGATAGAAGACAGGATGGCATTGAGGCAATGACTTGTGACAGTCGACTGGTGTCCTCTCAAGTAATTAAATCTCTCTGGTACATATGTTAGATTATAGAATTTTCAGTAATGTTCACTTTATTAGTCAAGAAATATTTATGAATACAAATACATAATAAAACCTTAAAACTCTAACATACCAAAACCCAACAACCGCACTTATGCCAACTTATCTAATATACCTATCGAATAGGGCGACACTTAAAAAAAGAGTATAGGATAGCTGTAAATTTGTAGTCAAAAACCAAAACAATGTTTTTTCTATTAGTGGGATCATTATGTGTGTGGGTATTGTGGCTTTTATTAGAAGGGCGATTATTGTGTTACTTAATTTACACTAGGTATTTAGATTTACCTTGTATGATTAGTATGTTACAAAAATTCACTTACAGTTTAACAGAGGCATCAGGGAATATTGTAGTTTTGATGTTGCTTGTTTAGTATGTCTCACCTTATCACCACCGTCCTAATTTAATTTTATGTTTTGCAACAAATTTGTTTGTTATGCATGATCTTCAGGAGCGACATTTGTTTGATCTTAAGAGCATTTTGCGCTATGTTCTAGGCACATTGAATTATGGATTACAACTTTATTATTCTCTAATACCGTCTCTGGTTGGTTATTATGATGTTACTTGGGTTGGTTGCCCACCACAGGCACATCCACATATGAACTGAGTTTTTCTTAGCACCAACTTGTTATCGTGGTCATCGAAGTCAATATACGCTTTCTCGGTCCAGTGCATAGACTGAGTATCATGTTGTTGCCAATATTGTTGAGACTTGTCGTTTACACAAATTACTGCATGAATTGCATTCTTCTTTGTTTTATTGTTTGATATTGTCTCGAGGTGCTTGTTTAGATGTTCATTAGGCTAGATACCCCACCAATCGCACGTTCACATAAGAGAATTATGTTTTTACAACAGCAATTTGTTGTCCTGATCATCGAAGTGACAATATACGCTTTCTCGGTGCAATGCAGGGCTAAGTATTATGTTGGTGACAACGTTATTGTTGAGACTTGTTGATTACGCAACTTACTTCATGAGTTACATTTTTCTTTGTTTTCCGGTACACTCGTCTACTGTAACAATGTCAGTGTTGTTCATCTCTGTTTTAATCCCATGCAAAGTCAACGCACGAAGCACATACATACGGACATAAATTTTTGTCCGCACTTATAGCGACTAGTGTGGTGCGCGCTCTACATGTTCCTTCTTGTTACCAAATATGCGGATATATTCACCAAAGGCTCTCTTTTCGTGCCGATTGAAAAGTTTCGTGCTAGTTTGAGGGTTCGCCACACTCCCGCTCCAACTGGGGGGAGCGGGGGGGGGGAGTTAGTGGGCTATTATGCGTTTGGCATCTTGTTAGCTTATTATTGACGTAACTAATTTACTGTGCTACATTCGTATTTATATTACCATGTATGCATTATTTAGTATATGTGAATACAGTTTAACATTTTGAGTTCTCATTTACTCTCGGTCTAAATATTAAACTAGAAATGTCTTCGCAATTTTTAGTGCGCCCACTTCAAACTTTGAGGTATGCTACATCCACAAAGGTTTCACAAAAGAATTTTTCACATAAGGATTTGGCATGCATTGATAGGATGATAGAAAATTAAAAAGAATAGAGAGAATTGAATAAGATGATTTAATTGGAGACAAGTTATTTTGTGAAAGTTTCTTTGTAGAAGATGAAACATTTTCCTCAAACTTTATGTTTTTAGGCAAACTAATTTTTTTTATTTTCTTGTAACGTGAAGGTTTAATTAGAAAAAAATCTCATTTACATGGAGAAGATGTGTAAAACTTTAATAAAGAACAACTTTTTATAGCTTGCCTTCTTTATTTACTTTTTCCTATATTTATACAATCCATATATCTTGCACAACAAGATTTTACATTCTAAAATGACCTAATTGAAATAAGGAAATTATAATATATGACAACTAAATAAGACAACAACTTATAATATATTGGGCCTCCAATACCCCCTCCCCCTCTCAAGTGGGTACGTAAAGATTATGAATACCAACTTGTAAAGTAGATAATCAAATTGTGCTTTCCCAAGAGCTTTGGTGAAATAATCTGCAATTTATTCTATGGTTGATACATACTGAGCAGTGATGTTTCCACTCACAAGTTCATCACGAATGTAGTGGCAATCCACCTCAATGTGCTTTGTTCGTTCATCATACATGTTAGGTTTACAAAAAGTGTCGATTATGTGGTTTAGTTATATTTAGTTAATAGTCTTTGTTTTGTTTAGTATAAAGTAGCTTGTAATAATGTATATTATACTAAAAGAAAGAAATAGCATAATTACCAAAGATTAGGGACTAGAAGTGAAAAATAAAGGAAGGGAAGGCTCGTTCCTTCTCCTATCAATACCCCTCTAATCATCATTAGAGGATGATGCTTTTGTAATAAACATTTTCCCTTTTCCCCCATTTATAACATTTGAAATTTGAATATTTTCCCTCCACTACTATTCTCTCTAAGCTTCCATGATTGATAATGTATGATTCAAGATAAATAAGACCTAACAAGTGGTATCATACGCCATTAGAGAATACAAGTGAGTCAATTTGTGCGTTTTTCCACGTCTGAGAACCTCGTGACGACACTCGGTGAATTCGGTTGAGGTGTTTGAGCTTTCGAGTTGAGTTTTGGCAGTAATTTCGAGTATTTTGGCTTTATCGAATGGTATCGAATGTGGTGTTTGAATTTTCAGTAGTTTTCTACAGTTCTCGGAAGTGTTTCTACATTCTTGGAAATTGTTTTTACACTCTCGGATCATTTTTCTTGAAGTTTAAGGAGTTTCAGTAGCACTTGTAGTCTTATCTCGACAGAAAAGT
>BQNB010079384.1:0-30257 GCA_026074375.1 Tanacetum coccineum | reverse complement strand
AATTGAATGTGACATTTTATAAAACGTCTCTTTTGAGGTCGTTTTCTGTGACATTGTGTTTTGTGCCCTGAAGTAGCACCTCAATGTTACCATTCCGCTGCGTTGTCCTGATTTTTGGGGGTGTTACAATCCTCACACCAATGAATATGAACTTGAAGTTCAAGGGACAATATATATTCCAGATCTAGTAATTACCAGGCATGTTTAGTGACAAAAATAAAGTGACTAGATCATATATGCTGCTAGAGCTCCAATTACAACGTATGTCCCAACAATAAGACCAATGATTGGTAGTAAGTCTATGGCACGTCTGCAACGTGATAGACTAATCGATTCCAAATAAAAGACCTCGAATGAAGATATAAAATGGAGCAAGAAAGTTAAGATGGTCGAATCGAGGTAATAAAGACCCCATAACAGTCTCCTAAAGAGACACTAGACATGAAGGTAATTGAAAAACCCCGGGTACATGAAAAAACTATGAGATCTCAATAAATGATATAATGCAATGTCTAGTGAAATATGGAATCGAAAAGAAATGAATCGACATCGGTAGCTATATATGATAATGCACACGAAAATGATCATGTAAATAAATAATAAAGAGCTAAAATGAATGTGAGGACCTTGGATTGATGAATGGCCAAAATTCAATGACGCGAGTAACTAAGAATGATTGAAATCTCTTGTGATGAAACATGTGTTTGTGACTTAGAAGCCCATATACATAAATGAATAAATCTTATTGGATATGCATTGGTCTTTATAAGAAAGTGAAATTAAATTATGCATAAGATACAAGTGATGGCACACGTATATTTTCTCAAAGACTTGAAAATTATCATGTAGATACACATGTGACGGATCCAATAATGTATTTTAATATTGTTTAAGTCTGGCAATGTGACAAATAATTGATTTGCGTCTAAAAGATAAATGAATAGAGGTCGTGTGATGTAGAGATTTTATTACAGGATATAAATGCATGAAGCATGTTGGTGAATTTTAATGCTTAAAGCTTATAAGAAAAGTTGACAATCACCTTGGTGAATATTTATTAAAGGAAGGATACGAAAAATGATTCTATTTGCCCATGCATAAGAGGATATGAATATTAAAGAACTATTTGCTTGGACCCTGATTTTTCTTGATTATATAGTACCGAAGTACATCTCGGATGATGATGTTTTACATAGTGCTAGTAATAATTCTGTTGGGCCGCAACATGGAGGTGACGATTTGGTTGTTGACAGTGATGTGGAAGGGGTTTCAGATACTATTTTTGATGACATTCATGCATCGCCTGTTAATAGTGTTTGCCAAAGTAGTGAAAAGGTGGGAGAACAACAATCCGAGGACCTTTTTGGTATATACGATTTGTTGAACAAACATCCTAAAGGCGCAGTTCATGAATCGGACCCTTCTTTATCCCATCCTCCTGGTTTCACCCCGGAGACGTCACGTCAGGAGGATGATCCTATAGGCGTTGGTCTTGATGATGGTTTAGTTAAGGAGAGTTCACTTTTAGTCCACTCGAAGGTCATGAACAATTCTGAGGAGGTTCACGTTAAGGAGGTATCAAATGGAAATTCTGAATTTAGACATTCATATAATCATAAAGGTGGTTCGATTCTGTAAGTTTTAGATGATATGGTTCGGGTGGGCCAATCCATGGGATACGATATGGATGGTTGTATTAATGACATTGAACACATTATTGGGAATCAAGGAGATGATACGGTTTTAAAATGAATATGCTCTCTCTAAATATTCAAGGTCTTGGTCACAAGACGAAAAAGGAGTGGGTAAAGGAGTTAAATGTGCATCATAAGGTTAACTTTCTCGCGTTACAAGAGACGAAGATGGATCGAATCACTCATATGGATGTCAAGTGCATATGGGGTAATTCTAACTATCAATTCGTCTCATGTGATTCGGCTGGTAATTCGGGCGGGATTTTATGCATTTGGGAGGCTAATGTTTTCAAGAAGGCTAATGTTACTATTTCTGATAATTTTATCGCAATTTATGGAACTTGGAGCTCCAATAATCTCAAGGTTCTTATAGTGGTGGTTTATGCTCCTCAATCTACTGTTCTTAAACGAGCCCTTTGGGAGTACATTTCTTTATTAATATCTCGTTGGGATGGTGAGTCGATTGTTATGGGTGATTTCAATGAGGTGAGATCTATTGATGAAAGACTTGGCTCGGTGTTTAATCATTCTAGTGCGCGCGTTTTTAATCATTTCATTGAGACGTCGGGGCTTGTGGATGTCAATTTGGAAGGGTATTCTTTTACGTGGTCGCACCCTTCGGCTAGTAAAATGAGTAAATTGGATCGGTTTTTGGTCTCGGAAGGCATTTTTTCTTTCTTCCCATCTATCTCGGCTTTATGTCTTGATAGACATCTTTCTGACCACCGCCCCATTCTCCTCCGAGAAGTTTTTACTGATTTTGGCCCGACTCCTTTTCGTTTCTATCACTCGTGGTTTAAAAGGGATGGTTTTGATGATATGGTGGAACATGCTTGGAACTCCTTTTCTTATTCGGACAGTAACAGGTTGATTCGGTTCAAGAAAAAGCTCCAAGAGTTGAAGGTTATTATCCGACAGTGGATTAAGGATAAGAACTTGATTCATTCAGGTGCTGCCAGGTCTATTAAGGAGAAATTGATCGACATTGATAAAACCTTTGATAGTGGAAACGTTTCTCAATATAAAAAAAAAATAAGAAAAAAAAAAAAAAAAAAAAAAAAAAAAAAAATAAAAAAAAAACCAAAAAAAAAAACAAAAATACCAAAAAAAAAAAAACAAAAATAAAGAAAGAAAAAAAACAATGTATTAAGGATAAGAACTTGATTCATATCAGGTGCCTCCAGGTTCTATTAAGGAGAAATAGATCGACATTGAAAAACCTTATGATAGTGGAAAAATGTATTCTAAGAGTTTGCGTTTCAAAATAATGGAGTATCTCGGCAACTTCATGACCCTTAAACCAGATGGAAGCTTACTGATTGGATTCAAATCGAAAATTAAATGGTCTATAGATGGGGATGAAAATTCAAAATTCTTCCATGTACTATTAACAAAAAGCGGTCACAAATGTCTTCGCGAGGAGTTCTTATCGATGTCATTGAAAACGATCCAAGTGGTTAAAGATGCCTTTTCTAAAAAAAATGACCATTTTGCTAATCGTTTTTAAGCAACCAGTTCAAGGTCGGTTAAAACTAATTTTTTGAATTTCCTAATCGCCTTTCTAAATGAATCAATGTTGAGATTTCTGGATCTGTTTGGTATTTCCAATGATGAATTCGTCGAGCGGTTTGGTATTGGGAGTTAATAAGTCTCGCTGGTCCAGATAGATATCTACTTTTTGTAATTTCATTAGGAGAATTGTGGAATTTTATGTAGTTTGAATTTTGCACTGCGACAAATGTTTTTTTGAAATTCTGTACCTTCGCCTATGGGAACTAAAAGCTTCTTTCCGTAGCTTTGAATCCAAACGTTACGGATAGCCATAACTTTTGATCAGATTTTAGACCTATAAGCTAGATTGGAAGTGTTTATAAAGTTGTTACGAAGATCCTTGTCTAAGTCGTGGCTACAGATAACTCGGTGCTTGGGTCTAATACGACAATTACCTTTGTTGCTAATCGGCAAATTTTAGAATGGGCCTTTATTTTAAATGGAGCTGCTCGCTTGTGTGTAAACGCAAAAAAAAAGCACGCCATGAATTTTCATAGTTAATTTTTGCTAGATAGCATACTATACTGTTAGATGGGATTATCTGTTGGACGTTTTACATGCTTTGGTTTCTGGTCCTAATTGGTTATAAGTGATTCGCTGTACATATAGCACTTCTAATGGCCTCGGTCTATGTTAATAGAAGTCCTTCTCGATCCTTTCTATATATGGATTGAAACAAGGTGATCCTTTGGCGCCCTATTACATTTATTCTTCTTTATTGGATCCTTATCACATTACAATCTCTAAGCTCTAAGTGATGCGCTTCAAAAGGATTTACGATAATGAGTCGATGTTTTTTTCTCATCTTATCTATGTCCACGACGGCTAATTTTCATCGGGAATGGTCTGATTCAACAAGGGAAATATTTGTTAAGATCCTTTGATGTCTTTTTCCTTGCGTCATGTGTAGGCAAATAAACATCACAAACAGCCAAATTAAATGTGTGTTGGTGTGCATCTAATCAACTAGCCAGGCAGCTTTTTGCTTATGGATTTTCGGTTCTGCAATATACCTTTTCGTAATTTATTGTGATGATGGTTGACTGTATTCCCTCGTCTTTTCTCTTGACCATACTGAGAGCAAAATTACATCAGCGGTTTGTCCAAGTGGAAAGTTCTTATTAAAAGCTCTCTATTGGAGGAGCGTGTGTTTACCCTTTTGAAGCCTCGGTCTTGGAGCTTCCCCTCTTTACAATTTGTCCATCTTTAAAGTTCCAAAAGGTATTTTGAAGGAAATGGAAATGATCCGTAGTAACTTCTTTAAGGATAGTCAAACGGATACAAATATCTTGGGGTGGCTGGGAGAAGGTTATAGCTCCTAATGAAAAATGGTGGGCTCGGAGTGTCTAGTATTTTATCGTTGATACCGCTTTGCTTTTTGAAATAGATGTGGCTTTCATATCCCAAGATGGTGTCTTTATGGTATCCGTTAATTCAAGCCTTATATTGATCATCTTTTGATTCTCATTCAGTTTAATTTCCTCTCTTGGTTGCTCTATTTTACGTGAAACAAGTATGCCTTAATTCCTATAATGTTTTACGTATTGTTCCCATTTGTAAGAAACAAATTAGGTAGATGTGCTTTGCTCTCAGTTTTGGTACATCCTTGGACTTCTGATTAAGCCTCTTCGTACCATTTTCCCTCGAATCTTCGCTCTTTAGAGACAAATAAAGAATCTACGGGTGGTAGGCTAAGCTAAGATTTTTATTGGTTGACACCCTCCCACAGGTAGGTCGGAACGTGATGGTCGCTGTATCGACATGCAAAGTGATGAGTTATGTTGCGATTTTAGGACCTGTCATTTATCTGCCTTCCAAAGATAGATAGATTTGTGATCTTTCTGGTGATGGGGCATTTCGTGTCAAAGAGGTTCGTTCTTTATTAGACAACATCTTGCTTCCTTCTTCCGATGTTTCTACTAGATGGGTGAAATTTATCCCGATTAAGATTAATATCTTTGCTTGGCGGGCTCGTCTCGATCGTCTCCCGACTAGAAGTAATCTTGTGCGTAGAGGCGTTGTTATGGATTCTGATCTTTGTCCGGTGTGTGGTTTGGTTACCGAAGATATTGCTCACGTTTTATTCAGGTGTGATTTGGCCGGGCTTACTTTTCGTAAGATATGTCGTTGGTGGGAGCTTGATTGGCAAGTCTTGATGTCGTTTGAAGATTGGAATGATTGGTTTTCGGCTATCCGGTTGTCGTCTAAGGTCAAGTTGATGTTGGAAGGAGTTTGTTATGTTGCTTGGTGGCATATTTGGGCGTTTAGGAATCATCTCATCTTTGACGCGACTCCTCCGAGACGGTCCATGATTTTTGACGACATTGTTTCTCGTTCTTATTATTGGTGTGTCAATAGATGTAATGTTCATTTTTCTTGGGAGACTTGGTTGAAAAACCGTAACTTGATCTCTTTGTAATGTCTTTTCTAGCTTCTTGCTAGTTCAATAAAGTTGTCGTTCAAAAAAAAAAATAAACTAACGACGTAGTTTGTTACTCATTTACTTTTTCATATGCATGTAAATCCTATTTTTATGAATGAAAAGTCAAACAGAACCTTGATCATTTTCTTCAAGTCTATAAATAGCATGTTTTTGTATAACAATTAAGAACATATTATCAATTTATTTGTCATGTTTAATATAGTAAAAAACAACTCCAACAAGTTACATAAAAATTGAAAATGTAATTGGAAAGTAGTGGATGTCGTCAACGCCTTTGACAACCAATAATATTTACAAGTTGGCACCGTCCAAACACTCCTTGTAGACCCCACTGCTAAATATATTGTGGTCATCAATCAATTGCTTGATTTTGTTGTTTGGTTAAATGATTATTGTCAATTCTTTCTACCATTTCCATTTTATGATAACTAGCAAAACAAATAAATTGTTGTCTAGTAAAATGAAATGAGATTTTGCATACTTCGATTTGATTATAACGATTGTATTTGGGTGTTATTGTTAATGACCGATCATGTTGACACGTTTGAAAGTCCTCGTGTTGCATTTGTTTTGTTTTTCAAAAAGAAAAAAAAGACTAATCATGTTATTTAGTGTTGATCGACGTTAGTCCATTACCACTTACACTTCTGATATACTTTATGAATTCTAAAAATTAAAGTGGGAATGTGGGTTTTAAGGTTTTGGTTTTGGTTAACTTTCATATCTTTGCTCATGTATTCATTGTTTCTCTGTAAATATTTCGAATTTGTGTTTTTGGTTGCTTTTAAAATCGAATATGTGAACAAACTTCATCTGTGAAATAACGAGTAAATTGAAAAAATCGTTCCTGTGATTTCGTCAAATTTCATTACAATCCTTATATTTTTGAAAGTGCATTCATCATCCTGTGAGGAATCTACAAATGCACATTTGGTCCTCGACTAAACTTAAATTACTAAACTACCCTCTTCGACTTTTTTCACTATAGTCATTTGGTTTTAGCCAATGACCAAGAGTGCATTTGTAATTTGACCAAATCACATAGATGACTTTTGCCATTTACTCCGAAATAACCAATCTTAAAACTTTAATCAGCTTTTTCTTGATTCTTTTACATGTATTTTTTTTTTTTGAACGGCGGAATTTTATTAAAACACAACTAGTAAGAAGCTAGAAAAAACATTACAACGAAATTAACGAAGGGTTTTTAAGCCAATCAACCCAACTAAAGCTAGCATTACTCCTATACTTGCACCAATAAAAAGAACGATTAACAATCTCATCAAAAAGATTCGCCTTTAAAGGAAGACTTGTCCCGAACAAACTTTGATTCCGAAACTTCCACTGTTTCTCATTTACTAAATATATCAGTTATTTACTTAGATATATATGAGAAATATATAATTTTGACATAAATATCCCTTGAATATATATATAAAGATCCGTTGAGAAGAATAATTACAATGAGAAGAGTGAGAAGTAATTCTAGCCACACATTTTAAATTAGGAGAGAAAATTTGAGTGAAGATGCATCCATTTATGTATGTGCATCTGAATTGTGTGGTTATGATTTCTTCTCATCTTTCTCTTTTGATCTTAACTATATATATATATATATATATATATATATATAATGCCAGTCATTGAAATGTGTGAGCTCAATATTGAGTACGACTGGGAAATGATGCGAATATAAGTACGATGGCCAACATAGTTATAAGCGTATCACAACCCACTCGTACTTAGTAATGTAGTTCACACAATTCAATGTTGACACCATAAGATGGTATTATGTGTATATATATATAGAGGAGGGTTAATGTGGTGTAGCTTCTTAAAATTGTTAAAATAAGAAGTAATATAAACCGTTGGATTTATTTATTAGTGTTAGATGATATTAATGGTGGATGAATGGAGTTAGTTTAATAAATATCTAGTCAAAGGACAATTTAGTAAATAAACCTAAATTTAATTGCAAGATTCATGCTTCATTTTGTGTAAGGTTTTTAACTTTATTATTCTAAATACTATTTAATTTTCATTTAACATGACGTTTATATGGTAGTGTTTTTCTTGATACATCTTCATATATATTTATTTATTGACACAAACTCGTACACCACGAATTCGTACACCACCGACTCGTACACCACCGACTCGTACACCACGAACTTGTACACCACGAACTCGTACACCACCGACTCGTACAACACCGACTCGTACATCACGAACTCGTACACCACCGACTCGTACACCACCAACTCGTACACCACGAACTCGTACATCGAATCGTACACCACCGACTCGTACACCACGAACTCGTACACCACGAACTCGTACACCATGAACCCGTACACCACGAACTCGTACACCATGAAACCGTTGGATCTATTGATTAGTGTTAGATAATATTAATGGTGGATGAATGGTGTTAGTGTAAAAAAAAAAACTCTTTTTTTTTCACCTCTTTTTTAAAAATTAAAAAATATCTTTACATAACGGCTTATATCGTCCACGTCAAAAAAATACACCTTGCGACGAGTATTTTTTTATCTTTCAGTAGACGGGTGACACGATATACTTTCGAGGAGATTTTTTTCGATTTTTTTTCAGTCACGAATTGCGAAAATCATATATGATTCATATAACGAATCATATATGATCGTATAACGGATCATATATGATTTCATAAAATCATATTTGATTTCATAAAATCATATATGATTTCATAAAATCATATATGATTTGTGATTCCGACGAACTTTTTTTCAATTTTGTTTAAGTACACGTTTTGACGAATAATCTCATATTTCGATCTCGTATGACTAATCATATATGCAATTTATTAAAAATCATATATATTCGTATAAGAATTTATATTGTTTTCATAAAATTTATATGATTTCATAAAATCGTATATGA
This sequence comes from Tanacetum coccineum, assembly GCA_026074375.1. NCBI lineage: Eukaryota > Viridiplantae > Streptophyta > Magnoliopsida > Asterales > Asteraceae > Tanacetum > Tanacetum coccineum. Next base: position 21,647 of record BQNB010079384.1, on the reverse strand, counting down.
CTTTATAAAATCATAAAAAAGTTCGTCGAAAGTACATAGTGTCGCCCCTCTATAGAAAGATAATTTAATTCTCGTCGCGATGGTATGTTTTGTTTTGCGTAACGATTAACAGTGTGTGAGATATTTAAATTTTAAAAAAGAGATAGAAAGTAAGTTTTTTTATTTTTGATGAAAAAATGAGTGGCTAAGATTGGTTCATTGGGTCTATGACAAATATTGGGTCTATATTGAACTTTTGGCTGAAACGGTTGGATCTATTGATTAGTGTTAGATAATATTAATGGTGGATGAATGGTGTTAGTGTAATAAATATCTAGTCAAAGGACAATTTATGGGGAGGAGTTACAATCAAAGTTATGGAGGCAATAATCAAATTATTTGTAACATACATTTAAATCTAAAATAAGATTACCCTAAAAAAACCCTTAATGACTTTTTTTTGTATAAATCTCCTATATTTTGTATAAATCTTCCTAAAATAAATGACACGATTTATTTTGTGTTGATTGTATATTCAGATTTAGATTAACACTTTTGAAACTTCTAAAATAAATGATATTGATTGTAACTCCCAAAAATAAAGGATATTGATTGTAACTCCCTAAAATAAATGATATTGATTGTAACTCCCTAAAATAAATGATTATGTTTAATACCAATTATACCCTTATTTATACATTCCAACCAAATTTTAATTTCAGTTATTTACATAAATGTCATCATGCATTAGTGACCATTGATTAAATGATCCAACGGTGTAGATCGCTTTAAAATAGTTCTGTCAATAAAATGGGTTCTCAATATAACGCACCCCTATATATATATATATATATATATATATATATATATATATATATATATATATATATATATATATACACACTAGTAACATAACTCGCCTAACGGGCGGGTTCGATTCATAAAACATCAGCAAATTCAATTGTATTAGGCACCTGCGTATACAAATTATTATTAATTTATCAAAAAGCAAGGATGGTTCTAAGCATGAACTCCTTAAATTCAATGGAATGTCAACAAACTTATTAATTATGTACCCTTAAGATCTATTTATGACTTTGGAACATTGAATACTACATTTGACTCATGTGATCAAATATTGTCATGTGACGGTGATGATGCCTAAAACATCGCTAATAACTTCAATTTTTTAAGATTGAATTCTAGTAGGGTTTTAGGAAGTATATCTGATATATTTTGGAGTATATCACAAATTTTAAAATTAAATGATATTGTGAGCCATGTGTTGAGGTGGCGTTGAGTCACTATTTCATATTAATCCAGTCATAGTTAGCCCCATATATAAGTTATAGATATATATATATAGTTGCAAAACCCGCCCGATGGGCGGGTATGACTTGTGATTATTGTTTTCATTTTTTTTGGTTAAATATTTTTTTTAATTTATTTATTATAGAAATATTTTTTTAACGATTTTGTTTATGTAATTGTTTTTTTTAATAAGGTTTTCAACAATGAAGGTGGTTCTATTGTTTGTTTGTCCAACTTAACCGTGATTGATTATATATATAACATAAGATATTGAATCATTTTTAAATGTCGTCTACGTTATAAAAGGTTGTTAGTATCCAAGTGAAAAATTAATTAACGGTTAATCAATTATAAACATGTTAACATATTAATTGAGTGCATTAAGAGCGAAAAAAATGTATCTTCATCCGATTAGAGAAAATAAAAGTTGATTATTATCCGCAATAAGAAATAATTAAATGTCCATTCGCGGAGATATCATTTCTGTTGGTTCGTCGTAACTCAAACCAGCGGGCATTGAAGCTAAAGCTCTTACAAGTTCACCTGGAAATGAAGAAAAAACAAAGTCCTCATATACAACACTTAAACTACATTTAATAAATTATTCTATTTTAATAATAGTAAAATGTTTTGGGTAGAATAAATATTGTAGATTGGGTAGAATAAATATTGTAGATTTGATGATCGTACATGGTAGATATCCACATATGAAGATCGCATATTACCAGAAAGATGAACCAAAAAGTTACGACTATGGTATCCACAACAAATCATCTCAATCACCCCTTTAATAAGATTTTAAGCACTTGATTTGCATCAGTTACATAGGTTGCTAAAATTAAAATAATCATATATAAAGCTCAATAAAAAGATTAAATTGGCACATCCATTCAGGAGTAGGATTATCATTGATTATTGTTAAAAAGCAAGGTTTTCAATAAAGCAAATATGGATTTTAGTTTTGATGTCTTTCTTCTTTGTAAAAAGCATCATTTTTGAGGTTGTGAGATGTACAAAAAAATAATTATTTAGAGAAGTAATAGCTAAAATTTTAAATTATTCCTAAACAATCAACACATATATATCCTGATAACCAGCCCACAACTACATTACACCATTAACAGTCACCATCGCTGAACACCACCACCAACAATACTATTACCATCCACCTGCTCAAATGAGACCTTTTCCATGTGCTTGTGCTTAAGATGCATTGTTGTCTGAACGACACTCCCCTGGTGGTGATGACATACCTCAAGACCAGAACAAATGTTTAATTGTGCTCTCTAAATCGCCATTCCACACTTGTAAACCATAGCCTACTTCAACTGCATTTAGCTTAGGAACAATCTGGACCACCGAAGAGAATGTTTTCATGGATGGGCAATCTTCTACCGCGAATCTTTCCAGATTTGGCCATTCAAAACTGCGGTTTCCAGAGAAGAAACTTGCAAGTTTTGGGAGATTTATTAGTTGAACGGTGTGAAGTTTAGGAAGTATGACATTTTCACCTAAATCTTCTTCCAATTTCTCAACAATATTCTCGAGCAAACGACATTGATTAACATGTAACTCTTCCAGATTATGCATTCTTGAGAGTAAACTCGAGGGTATAAGCTTTAACAAGTTGTCGCAGTTTCTCACCTCTAGGACTCTCAGTTGACGGAATGATTCAGCTATGGTGTCTGTGTGCCATAAGGCATCCACGCACTCTAGGTTGTCAACTCTCAGTTTCTCCAGGCTTGGAAAAACAATCTGTGTTACATATATCACTTGTTACATAAGTTTCATGATTATGCAAAGTATCTAACAGAACTCGCGCAAAATAGAGACTAGCAAGTAGCAAAAGTCATCATGAAGACTAGAGGTGGCATGTTAATTAGACTAATTTACGTATACATGGTCAATTCAGATTATGTGATTATGGTGGACGAGGGGAAAAAAGTAAGATAAAATGTTCAACTTATAAATAAACACATCAAATGTGTCACACTAATCATGTCAATGTTTCGTATTTGGATCAGATAGGCTGATGATATGATCCCACAACCCAGCAAAATCGACTATGAATTGATCCTTTAGTTGATGGATGATAACCTGAACCGTAACACAACTAACAATAAATGGATTATGACCCGACCAAATTATTTTTTATGCATTAAATCTCGTAAATTATTTTATTCAAAAAGCTAGATTATATTGAATAGATGTAACTTCTTAATCATATTTGACACACTAATGATTATATAAAAAACTTTTGGATAAAAAAATTGTTTTGGCACCCGCGCAGTATTGTTTGGTTAAGGCATTACCGAACCTGCCTGACCTGTCCATATTGCCATAGCCTTGACCCTGTAGCAGAGAATCGGGAGCAGCCTGATCCTCAGTGGCTCAAAGTCAACAAAATTCAAACACAAACAAAAATGTGGTGATTCAAGATGTGGGCATTACCTTTTCTGTGAAGAACCCTTGAATGTTGTTTGAAAGGTTTTCCTCTATGAGCCCTCCTGACCCTTCACCATGCAAGCTTGTTGTTGATACGAATGACCCCATTTTAGAACAGCTCACAATTCTTAGTTCCTTCAGAGAGAGCCACCTTAACACAGACATCCTAGTACAAAAGACGACTACATTTGGTAGATTTTCAAGCTCAATGCTACATATCTGAGGGAGAATCATGTCATTTGGATCTAAATCCTGTCCATTATTTCCAACAATCGCTTTCACCGACATACATTTATATACTTTCAGTTTCTGGAGCTGGGGTACGCCTCTCGCTACTGAAGCTGGGAAGATGCAATCAAGGCGGTCACAACTTTCAACTTCGATTGCAGCAAGTCTCGGAAATCTGTGAGTATGGTTTGGAGTCCTATCCCACCATATTTGTCTCAAATTTGGTAGATTTTCTAGAACTAAATCAACCAAATTGATCAGTGATACAGAAGAAATATACTTTTGAATTTGTGGATGTTTAAGGGTAAAGATTTGCTCAAGTGAAGCGCAATTTGTTACTTGAATTACTTCCAACAGCTGCAATCTTGGAAGCATATTAAGTGGACCAAGATCCATTAGTTGACCACAATTCATGACATTTATCACTTGAAGTTTACTGAAACTCTTATCCGGAAGTTGGGTGTGCCAGATGCCATCTAAGCTAGTCAATCCATTTAAGTACAATGCTTGCAAGTTAGGCAATGCAACCTACAAAAAAAACTTAAATTATTCTCAGTAATATACCATATATATAGAAGTTATCAAATTACATACTCATAATCTTGTAATATCAACTGCATAATTTTAATAATCCACATTGGTTGAGAGATATTATCTTTGTCCAATTTTCTTTCGTAAACTTGTGTAAACTCTTGTAGCCTCCATGAGATTGCTAGCTAATCTCATTGAGTTTACGAAAGCTAATCTCATGGGATATTTTCAGTTTCGTTGTTTAAAAGATCTAGCTGTGATATTAGCGTGAAAAATTGGAATGCGAGGATGATGTTTTAGGTGTGTTTTTGTAGTTAGTTAAAGTTACCTTTTCATTGAAGAGTGGTCTTGAAATGATTCCATGGTTCCCCTCCTGACGCACATCCAAATCAACAAATACTTTCATTTTTGGGCAACTTTTAATTTCAATCATATCCAATGATGGAAACTCTAAACTAGTACTCCCTTGGCAAAAAGTTAACAGTTCTGGTAGATCGTCAAGCTTTACAGAACATAACTCTGACAGCACAATGACACCGTCTTCTCCTTCATTGGAAAATATTGTTTTCAGCATCATACAAGAACGTACCTTCAGCTCTTGAAGTTGAACGAGACTCTTTATCGCATTACCGGAGAAAAGATGGATCAGAGCATCACATTCATAGATGTGCAAAGAATTCAAGTTCTGTAAGCTTGTATATGCATGAGGGCCACCGTTCCACCATAGATGCTTCATTAGTGGTAACTTTCCCAAGTTGAGGTCTCTCACAAAAGGTAATGCTGCTATTTGTGCATCATTTTCGTTGTGAAGTTCACACACCTCTTCTACCGAATCACACCATTCTATGGACAGTATTTCCAGACTTTGCAACATATATTGCATGTATGATGGAAATACTAGCACTAGGCTGTCACACCAAAAAATAATTAGGATTCTCAGGCTGCGAAAGTTTGCAGCAGAAAGTTGGCTCCGCCAAATCTTCTTCACGGAATGTAGTTCCCGAAGAGTCAACTCTTCGAGGGAAGGAAAGTCAACCTGCGATATGAACACCAGTGTAAAGATAATATAGTTGGGTGTTTAGGAGTGCTTATTTTTTCTGCTCATCTGTTTATTTTTAAGCAGAAAAGCACTTCTGAGTGTTATTGCCATCCAACCACTTCCTGATTCGGCTTATTTCATATTTACTTATTTTATATGAAATTAAATTGAGCTTTCACTCTTATATTTAACTTAAACCTTTTATAAATGAGTTTTATTGAAAATTTCTAGCAAATTATTATTTTTAGAGTATTATTGCATTTTTTCTAAATCAAGCAAATCCAAACACTATATTATGAGTACTTATTTTTCAACATAGCATAAGCAGAATTAAGAAATCTCAAAGTGACTGAAGATAGGCTGGTTGAATAATGGGTCGAAACAGGTTCTTTCCACTACGGGTCAACCAAAACAGAAGTTTTTATTTTTTTTGTAAATGAGGATTGAAATAATTATTATTACAGTAATGGGCTAAATATCTGTATAAAAACAAGTTAGAAATCTGGAGTCGTTAATATTAAAATATTATGCTAACCCGTTTGACCCTATCACCTTTTCCGGACTATTTATATTTGACTCGTTTAAGATAAAAATAACAACCATAATTGACCCATCAGTATGAAATGGCCGAACAAGCCACCTCTATCAGCAACATATGAAAGAAAGGAAATGGCTACCTTTGAATTGAAGAGGGGTTCTTGTATATCATCTGAAGCTAAACTAGCATATGCTTCCGAGCAGAAACTCCTGAGAGTTGGCAAAAACTCGAGCTTTATTGACTTTAAGTTTGACAGGACAATTTGACTTGATGAAACTCCCTGATCTTTATATAAAATTACATTGAGATTTTCACACGAGGACACATATAGTTTTTGGAGCTGTGAAAGATCTTTGGCTGTGGATTGCGAAAGAAGGTCCTTGAGTTTGTGACAATCAGATACAAATAGGGTCCTCAGATTATGTAAGCATACGTTTCCCAATGGATCCATCCACAAACAAGTTAATTCTGGTAAGATACTCAGCATCAGTTCTTGTAGCTCACAGAAGGATTGATCCGGGAGATGATCATAACATATCATTTTAAGATCAGCAGCGGAAACCACCTTTAACTTTTCCAAGACAGGAAAAATGTTGGTGTCGATCAAAGACTCAACCCCAGTATAACCATAGACCTCTAAACATCTCAAGTGTCTGAAACCTTTCCTCAAGTCGTAAACAATGCTATTTAGATCTTCCAAATAGTTAATAATCGAGTAGTCCAAGATCAGATGTTGAGCTCCTTTTAATAACTTGTAAATCCCGCTATGTAAACTAAGGCCTTGATGGAGTGCCAGTCTCAAGGTTTTGGGATATGAATAACTAATCACCTGGCTAACATCCATCCCTATAAATATTTTGAATCTCACCAAGTTCTCAAAGAGTACATCTTTGGGGAAAATATTGACATCTGGGACGTGCATCTCTAAGGTGTTTAAGCGAGATAAGTTCCTGAACTCACTAAGGGTTGCTTGATTTTGGCTAATATTTTGACCTTCAAACCCCCATTGGACAAAGCTATTCAGCATGTACAAACATTCCAAGTTTGACAATTTCGAGAACACACCAAATGGAATTACTGACAGGTTCTTACAATCTGTGAGATCTAAAAGCCGCAAGCGCGAGAGTTCTCCAATTTCCTTTGGCAAACTTTCAATATCTGAGTGCATAAAGCTAAGTATTTCTAGGTGTTTCAGTTCCTTGATTTGTGACAAATCTCCTAACTTGCAATGCTCAAGGCACAATGTTAGGAGTTTCCTTACTACCAGAAATGATGATGGTATCGATGGAATAGACACATGATGCATGAGTACAACCTTAAGCTCTTTCAGCCCATCTAAAAAGTTACCTGAAAATTCGACGAACCCCAGAGAACCTTCTAATCGCCACAACTGAAGATTCGGACAGTTTATCTCAAGTGGGAATTCTTCGAGATCATTCAATACCAATGAGATCGCATAAGCATTCCTGAATTTGTTTTCATTAGGTGAATCGATATATCCAGGCATCGTCTTCTCCAAGAATATATACAGACCCTTCGATGCTACCGAGAGGAGAAAGTCCCGCGTAACATCATGCATCCGGAAACACTCTTCCACGTCACTATCCAATAATAAACAGCAAGCTTTAAGATTTTCAACGATTGTATGCACCCTGTCTCTTGCCTCTTCTAGTGAATGAACATCTTGGAACACTCTTAAACCTGTTCCATATCTCACCAAATATTCGAATGGAATGTCAAGGTCTTCTTTAAACAAGCTACAAAGCAAAAAGCAAGACTTTGCTTCTTCATCTTTCAGAAAGTTGAAGCTCAACTCCAGAGATGCAAATACGCTCGCATACATTCCTTTGACATTATTCATTGTAGAACTCCTCAACTGACGAAGGGCATCACGCCAAGCATGTTTGCTCCTATATCTTAAAGCACGCGCAACTGTCACAATTGCAAGAGGCAATCCTGAGCATCTTTTAGCAACCTTAGTAGCTATATGGTTAAGATCATCAGAATCAACAGCATCACCGGCCATTTTCCTAAACAAGTTCCAAGATTCTGCTTGAGATAAAACATCCATATGGAAATTTCTTTCAGTGTTCATAGCATTGCATACATCTAGACTTCTTGATGTCAAGATAATCATGCACCCTTTACTCTGTGGGATGCCAATTGTCCTTAAATCAAGTGGTGTCCACACATCATCCAATATAATCAAAATCCTCTTTACCTGATTCAACCTTTCACGTAAACGAGCAGTCCTTAAAAGCACACCCTCCTCCTTCAAATTCCTCCTGCACTCTTCTCGTCCTCACTCTCGCACAACATCTCAGAACTCGCTCGCACTCACGCGTGAAGTTTTCTCACAAATTCGGCTTATGGGACAATGTGTCACATAAACCATTTCATAAAGAGCATTTCATCAAAGAGCTGGTTTGCATCAGCTTGTTTCGCAACTTGTTCGACAAAAGTAGTCTTTCCAATACCACCCATGCCATACACACCAATAACGTTGACACTATCATCTACCAATGCCTCCATCACCAATCTTAATAGACCTTTTCTAGATTCAAAACCATCCACATTACTACTAGGCCATATGGAAGGAAGATGAGCAGGATGCGAAAAGATATCAAATTTTCCGCTAACTAGCAGCTCACTAACCGCCATTCTTTTCTTTTTAGCGTCTCTACTAGTTTTATACATCAATTTCAAGTGAGGACAACTATGATCACAATCACTTAGCAGATTATGGGATTCAGTTGCTAAGGCAGTTGCTTTATTAATCCAATCTTGTACAACTGGAAGAACAATATCACCATTTCTAGTTGCTACATCTACTTGTTGTAGGTACCCGAATCGCGTGTTTTCAAGACATGTAATTTGAGTTCTTAAACGGTTAATGTTTCTATCATGATGAATTATATAATCAAATGGTTGTAGGATTGGTTGAGTTATGTATTCAAGCAGCTTTGCAACAACAGAAACAGCTATATCTACACCACTCATTTTGAATGTTTTGGTAAAGGGTTATAAGCCAACAACCAAGTTAAGTACAGTTGACTGGTGAATGATCAACGATATGAAAAAGCTGAAGCTGATAGATTTAATGCATAATGTTCAACTCATATCATTTCTAGGAAGCTAACTTCTGTTGACTTTGTATAGACAACTTTTGTTTATGTTTTGGTTGTTGAAAGAGACTTTTATTGTACCATTTAATAATTCTACACAATTTTTTTTAACTAGTTGAATACTATGGTTGTTTTGATAAATTATTTTAAAAAAATGTAATATAAAAATGGTTATTAACTCGATGTCTTTCTTCTTTTTTTTTCTTAAAAAAGATGAGGAAAGTTAGCTTTAGTTTTGAACTTGTTCATACTACAGTTTTGAACTTCTTATAACTTATAACAAGGAGTCACAATTCTTGACATGATGCGAAAACCGGCCGAACCTAATACGAAAATAAATAGTTTTAAGTTGTAGATAAAATAGTTTGTTTCATAAAACATGTTAGCCTATTTAACATGTTTAATGAACGGCTCATGGTTTAAGTTTACTCGTTTAACCGTAATTCACCAAAAATAAAAAAATAAAATTTTAAAGTTAGAAATCTTAAACGGGTGTTTAGTTTGTAGGGGTGAATGACTATGAGTATGGTAATTGGAATGGGTTTACAAACATTAAACTAGTAAACTTATCCCTTTTGACGGGTTTAGAAGATGCCTAGTTTTAACGGTTAATTTTTTTTTTGGGTATCAAACCCAACAGTTGCAATGAGAATGGAAGTTGGGAAGAATTCCCTATTCCCTTAATATAAATTTCAAAATATCATATCTACCAAATTTATAAGCGCATAATGTGCAATAATTTTATTACGTATTTGAGGCAGCATGGGATTCTGTGGTTTATATCAATGTTTCAAAAACTGAGTTTTTAATCAACCAGGTCAAGTTACTAGTTTTATATCAATGTTACAGAAGTCGTATAGGAGGAAATTTTTAGCACACTTTTAGTTTCCTTCTCCCAAGAACTATAATGTTCTCTCTAACAAAACCTCACATAAGACCCTTTACCTCTCAATTGAAACTTAATTCTCGCCCAAGGGTAATCAAAGGAAAATCAACCTCCAGCTCATTTGCAACAATCCAAGAAGCTACAACCTCACTTACAATTTGTATGTCTAAACTGAGAAAATTGCAGACCTATCACTTTTATTTCAAATTTTCAGGCTATATCTGTACGCACCAACGCTGTGCACGCATTGTGTGCCTCTCCTGCCCAACCCTATGTCGTTCCTATGAGTTAGGGTGATATGTTCCTTACAAGGACAACGGTCATCAAACAACGCAAATCCAAGGCCCTATGGTGCATACAAAGTTGCCCTAACACTACAAGAAATATGGGAACAGGTGACGGCATTTTCCCCGGCGACATTTGTCGCTGGGGAAAAGTCGCTAAACGACAAAAATTGGTCCTACGTGGCACCAATTCTCGTAGACTTATTAAGTCAAAGAAATCGAAACTTTTCCCCGGCGACATGTCGAGGGGATAATATCGTTATATCTTTACCAATTATTTGTACGTAAAACGTGGCGGGAATTTTTCCCGCTTCGTTTTCCCCGGCGACATGTCGTCGGGGATTCCTTTGTTAGTTTAAAAAAAAAAAAATTAGTGTTAATAACGTTTGTGTTGACGTGAACATTATTTTCCCCAGCGACATGTCGCTGGGGATACCACGTTAGTTAAAAAAAATTATGGTCGATTGGTTTGGGCTTTTTTATTACCAAAATGGGCTGCTGGTTTATTTTTTGGACAGTTTCCCCGGCGACATGTCGCCGGGGATAATGTTTGACTTTGTTGACTTTCAACTAAACTACTTTTTTAGGTTCATTTCGGTTCGATATTCCGTATATTTTAACAAAAAATATAGATACGTTTTTAAGGTGTGTTAATGTTTGTACCATTGGCATGTCGACACCATCAAATGACAAGTTTCCTTTCCTTTCCACTCGCTTACAACTAAAAAACGCGCTGTAAAGACAGTCATGAAACCAATCAAGGGGGTGTTTGTCTTAGCTTATTTGATAGGCTTATGCGCTTATTGAAAATTTGGTAGGCTTATAGCGCTCACACCATCACACAATACACTTATACCCAAATCCACCTGAACACTTTACATAAGATAATGAGCTTATAACTTATAAGCTTATGCAGTTCTTACGAGTTAGGGGTATAACTTGCATTATGAGAGCCCAGTCAGCAAGTACAAGTCTCTATTATACATACGAATTTTCCCCTGGATAAACATACTTGTGTCTATGTAGCACTAAAGGAGTAAAAGAGAAGAATAGCCTTACATTCTAGACTCGGTGCTGTCTAGCATAAACAGTCTGCAAGTAGCAGGGCTAAGCTGATACATGTAAAACTGAAAAGAATCATTCCTCTGTTGTGAACTTACTACAGAAAAAACCATGTATGCAGGCACGTAATTCAACCTTATCACGCAAATCCATAGAATTAATCCTACCTCAACCTAACTCCTAAGACACGGCTGCAAAATGTAATATACGCAAGCCAGCATAAATAAAGAATTTCAGAATTTCGGAATGCAGAGCCTAATTTTCTTATGCACACTCAAATATCTGCAATGAGCTACAAAAAGCTGTAAACATCACAATCCACCGAGAACATGCCGCAACTATAACAATTTACTACTCAACACCATATGCAATTAAGCAAGACCCAGAACATAACTTTGAACTACTTAAAGAGGGAAAGTGATGAAATGAGCTTGTAACTTTTTGCAATGACAAATACTCTATTTCTAAACTCGAAAGTTTCTAAAACAGAGAGGGATCCTGTTGAGGTTACCCGGGAAAGTCGATTCTTTTAGCTCTTATTTAGCACATAACAGTAATTTCACCGAGGCCATAGCAAAACACTATCCACCCTGCGGGTTTATGGATTGGCACCATGAGACTTTACACGCCACCTACACTAGCCACCTTGAGATGGTATTAATCTCAACATACATTAAATAGGAAGGAAAACACTACTAAATCGAGAATAGTACACACGAAATGATAAGTTCCTTTTCCTATCCATTCCTATCGACTCGTATTAAACTCTAGAACGCTGAGTAAATGCAATCATCTTAAAACTCTATTCTCCTTTTTCGACAAAATCAAACGCGCACCACACTTGGATTCATTCCACATAAAACAATCCCTAAGATGGTGAAAACATTCACAAAACAAAGTTGAAAAGGCGCAAATCACTACAACAATCAATCAAACAGTCATAAACAACCGTAGTAACGTACCCAAGTAAAACAACAATCCACATACATATAACAAACTAATTAAACATAACGCCACGTCAGCAGCATCAGTTAATATCAGCGTCATCAAAATCATCTTGAAAGTTATTAAAAAACTCAGCGTCAGCCAAACGTTGATGATCTAAAGAAGCTAAAGGACCTTCACCAAACAAATCGATTGAGTCCACGTCATCAACTTCCATTGCTGACGTCATCATCGATCGTCCACTAGTTCGATCGTCCACTAGTTCGATCGTCCACTAGTTCGATTGTCCACTAGTTCGATCGTCTACTAGTTCGATTGTCCACTAGTTCGATCTTACTCGTTCGATCCACTAGTTCGGTCCTCTAGTTCGGTCCTCTAGTTCGATTGTCCACTATTTCGATCGTCTACTAGTTCGATTGTCCACTAGTTCGATCTTACTCGTTCGATCCACTAGTTCGGTCCTCTAGTTCGGTCCACTAGTTCGATTCCCTTGTTCGATTCACTAGTTCGGTCCTCTAGTTCGATTCCAACTAATACGAAACCCAAATTTTCAAAACTCAAAAAACACGATTTTTAATGGTTTTTAGCAAAAAATTCTTGTACAACTAGTATTACTAACCCTATAGGAACAATAAAAATGAAAACTTTAAGGTTTTTAAGCCAAAAAAATTTGAATCACTAATTTGCTCTTTGTAAAGGTTTTGAACACAAATCAAACACAAAAACTAAACCCACCACTCCATGGCTCTTGATACCAATTGAAGAATACTAGTAATCTTGAGATCAACCAAGAACAATAGTGAGATATGGGTTGTGATGTTAGAGAAAACTTGGATGGAAAATGGATGAATGTATTAATGAAGTGTAAATGGAAAAATGGAACAACCAACCCTCTCCAAGACTAGGAGAGGGTGTATAAATACTACAATGGGGGCCGGCCATGGGCTTGGTTGGGCCTCCCATGGGCCTTGGGCCGGACTAGATTACTAATCTAATCATGATACTAACTACGAGCTAAGCCTTGTTACAACTTGGAAGTGACCGACACTTTTCGTGTTTCCAACAGAAGGGATTTAGATTAGACTTCTTTATTACTATCTTTATTTGCATGAGGGTTTTTAGATAGACAGGTTACTAAACTATCAACTTTTATTCGCCTAAGTTACTAACTTTTTTTTGTTCATTTAGGTTACTGAACTATCGAAGTTTGACTTTAAGGTTACCGAACAACAAAAGTGTGTTCATTCAGGTTACCTCGTATACTGGCAACCGGGATATTATGTTTTGACCTTCTCCACGTCAGCTTTTTGTGGGCCCAATTATCCAACTCAGAAACTTATCAGGTTATTTGACATGTATGTTACTCAACTTTGCGAATTTGTTCGCTTAAGTTACTAAACTTTGTTGTTTTGTTCATCTAAAAATACCTCTAGAAAATACATGTTTTTATACACGTTTTTATCCATGTTTTTATATGCATTTTTATACGCACTTTTTTATACACGCTTTTATACACACATTGTATACACGTTTTTATACACACATTTTTTACACGTTTTTATACACACAATTATATATATATTTTTTATACATTTTTATATTTTTATGCACACAATTTTATATATTTTTATACACACAATTTTATATATTTTTATACACAATTTTATATATATTTTTATGCACACGTTTTACACGTTTTTATGCACGCGTTTTTATACACACATTTTTTACACGTTTTTATGCACACGTTTTTATACAGCTTTTTGTGTGTATAAAACCGTGTATAAAAATGTGTGTATAAAAATTTGTGTATAAAACCGTGTATAAAAATGTGTTTATAAAAACATGTATAAAACGTGTATAAAATCGTGTATAAAAATGTGTATAAAAACGTGTGTATAAAACCTTGTATGTGTGTATAAAACTGTGTATAAAAATATGTGTAAAAACGTGTGTATAAAACCGTGTATAAAAATGTGTGTATAAAAACGTGTTTATAAAACCGTGTATAAAAATGTGTGTATAAAACTGTTGACAATGATGAATTGAGAGAAAAACACACAGTGAAAGTGATTTCATTGAACTGAAAATGAAAAATAGTACAGGGTATTTATACAAGAAATGAGCGGGAAAAGATAAAAACTGACTCTAACTAACTATCTTCTAAAGTTACAACATAAACCCCTAAACTTTCTATAAGTTACACTTTGGTCCTTGTAGTTTCTGCAATGCTTCTCTTATAAAAACCGTGTATAAAACTGTGTATAAAAATGTGTACAAGAATGTGTGTATAAAAACGTGTGTATAAAAATGTGTGTATAAAAAGATGTGTAATAAAACCGTGTATAAAAATGTGTATATAAAAAATGTGTGTATGAAAACGTGTTTATAAAAATGTGTGTATAAAAATGTGTAGATAAAAATGTGTAGATAAAAATGTGTATAAAAACGTGTGTAAAAATTGGCAAAGTTTAGTAACTTAGGTGAACAAATTCGCAAAGTTCAGTAACTTATTTGTATCAAAAGTCAAATGCCACGCTGGCAATGTAACCGGGAATTAACACTAGCAACCGGTCACCGATAGTTCGATACCAAATTTAACCGGTTTTGATAGTCCAGTAACCCAAATGAACAAAAAAAAGGTTTAGTAACTTAGGCGAACAAAAGTTGATAGTTTGGTAACCTATCTATCTAAAAACCCTTTGCACGACGATAGAGTTATAGTCACAAAGCTTTTCCAATTTGATCATTTTACTTTTACGTCGTCTAATTGGGCGGTGAAGAACCACATTGAGCTAGGATGATCATTTGGATCCGAATTTCTTAATCGTACTGAAACGATACCGACTCCCGGTACGCGGTACGGGACCGGTACCAAGAATCGAGCAAAAAAAAATTCAGGACCACTAATTCGGTACCGGTACCAAAACGAAATAGTATCAAAAAATACCCGAAATTTGAATAGTCAAAGAAAAAAACCAAACGTCTCAAAAACCTACTGTAATAGTTAAAAAAAAATTAAACCCTTATTATTAATCACTCAAATCATCAAATTTACTATCTTTAAATCATCTCGATCATCACCGTTGAAAAAAAATAAAGGTTTTCTTTTTTTTACATAATGCAATAAGACATCTCAAATATACACCGTAGTTTGCAATGATTATTAGTTTATTTTATGTAATAATCAAGATATATAATTACATCAATGATTATGAGTTTATATATCAAATTCGCACGAGTCACATAAGAGTATATCATTAGTTTATTATATCTAGTTCGTATATATCAGTATTGTAACACCCTCAAAATGCGATACGCAGCGGAATACAACGATTGGGGTGCTACTTCATAATACATAAACACGAGTCCCAGTAAACGTTCAAAGATACGTTTATAAAACATAATTTTATTTATTATAAAGATCAGAGTTACATAGGTCCCAAATATTAAAATAAAAATTATTTCTAAAAGTCACAACACGATGGAGAAGTTCGTTCGTCATATGTTGTGACAACAGGAGGAACCTCAATGTGTGTCAACCAATGAATAAAAAGACATATGAAGATGTAGAAGGTGAGCCTTCTTGATCATGAGACGGTTGTGCAGCGGAATTGATGGTAGTATCAGAAGATTTTCGCTTAAAATAATCTTCAAACATTGGACCGAACAAATTATCCAAATCCTCTTTTGAAGGAGTATTCATTAAGTTATTTGATGAATTTGGATTATTAAAATCTGTTAAAGATCGGTTCATAAAACAATCCGTGTTTCAGAAAGCTACTCCTGTGAAGCTCGTCCAAACTTGACGATGATTAGTCTCCATATCCTATTTGGTAAGACGGTTATAGATTCGAAAACCTCTTGATGTTTTCGAATAACCAATAAAAACTCCAATGTCTGCTTTAGGTTTCATTTTCCCAAGATCATCACGGTCATTTGTCGGATAACACAATGAGCCAAACACATGAAAATACTCCACATTTGGATTTCGTCCGCGTAACAGCTCATAAGGTGTTTTATTGTGTCGTGTGTTGATTATTGACCAGTTTTGAGTAAAACATGCTGTAGCAACTGCTTCAGCCCAAAGAAATTCAGGTACCTCAAGAAAAATAAACATTGTGCGCGCAGCCTCAACTAGATACGATTACGTGTTCTCTACTGACAATTTGCTGAGGTGTGTGAGCAATTGAAAATTGTGCATAATGCCTAACTTTTCATAATGAGCTTTGAGAGTTGCATTCTTGAATTCAGTGCCATTATCAGTCCGAATCTTGCAAACTTTGGCTTTGTAATTCAATTGAGCTTTGAAACAATGAACTTTCATGATAATCTCTAGAGTTTCGTCTTTCGAACGAAGAAATAAACCCACGTGAATCTAGAAAAATCAATCCACGCTATCACAATAATATACTTCTTTCCATACCGATAAGCTACTCTCATTGGGACCGCACAAATCCCATATGAAGTAATTCCAAATTGTAGTAAGCACTTGGAAAAATCAATTGGGTGGATGGAAGCTTTCTTGCTTTTCTCCTTCCAAGCAGAACAAAGATGAACTTTCCAGTATTTACTTTGATAAACTGTCACTAAGTCACGTTTGGTAAGATCGTTAATGGGGCCAAAATTAAGATGTGACAGTCGTCGATGCCATAACCATGGACTTTGTTGAAGATTGCTTTGGACATAAGGACAAATGGGTGAAGAAGCCAGCCATGTCCCTGAAATGGAGATGGGTATAAAAGATTAATTCGATCGCGTCCGCCTATGAGCAACATCATCGCCTTCCAGATTTTTTGAACATAACATGTTTTAGAACGAAAAGCCACTTCCAAATTCTCCATCACAAAATTGTCCAACACTAAAGATATTATGTCCAAGACCTTCAACATAATATACATGACAAATAGTGATATTGCCATGTATATAATCACCATAGCCTGTAATAGCTGCAAAGTTGTCATTTCCAAAGCGAACGGTTCCCATGAACTTTTCAACGAAGTTTCTCAATAGTGAACGATCACCCGTCATATGCTTTGAACAACCACTGTCAACAACCCATAGAACGATCTGGACTACCTGCAACACAAGAAGAAACAACACATGGACAACTGGGCAATTTAACTATCCATCTCTTAACTGAAACCAGTGGTTTCGTATTCGAAGGATTAGTATGAGCATGTGGCTTTGTGTTAACAGGTGTCCACATAACATTTGGTTGTGATTCAAACCATTTTTTCCATAAACTACTTGTCTGAATCTTGTTTAGCATGAATGGGCTTAATGGTTTATCACACATGTTTCTTTTCTTTTTCTTAATCTCACTAGAAACCTTATCTCTAGCTTTTGATGCACTTGCTTCATCAATCTTAGATTTGGAAGCTACAGAAGTAGTATCTAAAGTCTTAGATTGTGTTGCTTTCTCAGAAAACCTAGTCTTAGGAGCTACAAAAGTAGTTTCAGAAGATTTTGGTATCTTAAATTAAAAGAGAAGGTTCTACGAGCATTCGAACGTACATTCAATTTAAGGCTTAGCAACACATTACGCATTGACAAGGAATAAGCACACTTTGCATATAAGAAACACATAACAAAGTTTTCGCTTTAGAAGCATTTGCAACAGCAACATCAATTACATTCTCCTTGTTTGACACAACATTAGCAAATGTATTATCTGTTTGCTTATTTTTCCTAACATAAACTGCTTCTTTCTTTGCTTCATTCTTAGAGACATCTAAGACACTGGTCTTGACATGTGAATCTCTACTCTTTGGTCTTTTAACACTGGATGTTTCATTCATTCCTGAAGAAGATAAACACAGTTCTTAGACTTGTTTTGTTGTGATTCTTGTTGTGTACAACTCTGTACATTCTAGGGCTAATGACATTTGTGTTTTGATGTGTCCCTGTTGTTTGGTATGTGAAGTCTGTAAAGTGACTGGTTTTGACTCAACATGGTTTTCTTTTGTTTTTAAAACAACCGTCTGCTTTTGAAAAGCATTTTTATTTATAAAGTGTACACCAAAGAAAAGATTGAGAACCATGTGTCTTGTCAAACTTAGTAATCTTAGACTTACCATTTTCACCATTTTTCATTCTAGCTTTTAACTCAGATATGGTAACTAAAAGATTCTGATTCTCAGCACGAATAGCACCATATGCATAAGTTTCTAGAGACATGAGCAATTAACTCATCCATTTCCTTTTGAGTTTGAGACCGTGTCTTTTTGAATTGAATCTAAAAGCTTTTTGTATTCCATTTTTGGCATTATCTCATATCCCTTTATCAAAGATTGTACTATAAAATCCAAAGACACGTTCTCATCCATAGTTTTCTGTATTTCTAGAAATCCAAGAGAAATCAAGAGTATTGAGTTTTATTCTTGAAGAATCCCATGTTTGTTTTTCTTTTTTCATGTTGAAAAAAAAAAAAAATGCAATTTTAAACCTCAAAATCAACACTTTGTTTTCCACATCTTTGAACAAAACAGCTTTCTCAGAATTTTTTATCTTGCTTTCAAACCCTCGTTAATCTTCTAAGATTTCTTTATGACTTGTTCCATGTTCATACATGTAAGGACTCTCATCTATAACATTCATGATTTAACAACACACCTAGCACAATATCATGTTTTGAGTGAGGCTTTCCAAAAGTTGACTCTTTCACAAATCAATTTTGCTTTCAATCTCATCATAGATAAACATCATTTTGCCTCAAACGCACTTTCATTTCTTTTATATCCCTTTGAAATAGATTCTAAAATCCTCAAAGGGATCCAGTAATTCCATTAAGGAAGAGTTTAACCCTGATCTCTGGACAAAAAACATTAAGACTATCACGTACTGTGATGTATAAAACATACTTGCCTCTTTTACTGTTCTGTTTTATCAACAAAAAACAAATTTTCAAACCCCAACTGTATATTTAATAACCCATTGATCATAGGTATACTCACGTTGGCAATTGTTTTTTGTTTCCAGAATCTTAACAAAAGGGAGTATAAGAAGATGAAGAACATGTTTGTCGAACAAATGTTTCTTTTTGAGGAACAAAGTCATTATAAAGCGCCAAAAAAATTTAATAGTTTGTAATTACAATTTTCCAACATTTTGTTTTGTTTCGCGAACAGCAATTGATTCATTCATTTTTGCATTCATTTTCTGTTGACTTTTGAAAGCCTCCTCTAGAGTTTCCTCAGAATCTCTAACATTCAAAGGAATTTCTATATTACCCGTTCGTGATGCAACATATAACTTTGGATATTCTGAAATAGCTTGTCTGAGTGTATAAGGATTCGGATACCCCAAACCATGTTTTAATTGTTGATCATAAACAAACAATGGTTTTGGACCGAGCATAAACATTGCTTGTAAAGAATTACCAATTTTCAAAAACATATCAACATTCTTTTTCAGTTTTTCCTCAAGATCAAGAATAGTATCATGATACTTATCCTCGTTTTCACTCATTTTTCTTTTTAAAATTAAATGTGATTGTTGTAATTCCTCATTTTTCTGTTTGAAATGTTTGACCTCTTGACTCAACTCATCTCAATATTTTTTGAGATCTCGAATAATCTCTCGATCACGATACAATTGAGAGTCAGCTTGTTTTTGAAAACGTTTTGCCCTTTCATCAGCTTCAAGAAATTCTTTTAGATAATTGTTATCCTTGGTTATGTTTTCCAAAACCCGATTCCTTTCCTTATACATCTCAATCTGACTGGTCAAAGTCTCATTTTGTTGTTGGACCTTCTGAGCAAATCTTTGTTGTTTTGCAGCTTCATCATATGCATTCCTAGCAAGTGTTTCTAATGCACACAGATCATAAACATGTGTATCTTTTTCAATACTGCCACTATTAACATTTCCTTTGACAGAATCAAATGAATACTTCTATTAACCTTGATCAACATCACATGGTACTAGTTAATAATGTTATATAAGTTGGATACATTTGTTCATCATTCTCATTGATGGATAAAGATTGTACCTCACTTATAAAGCAGACTCATAGCTTGGATCATCAGTAAGAATTACACCGGCTTACAACCTGATTTGCCAACAACATTTGCTCCATGAAATACTTCGAATCACGAACCCTTCCATGAAATACTTCGAGTCACGAACCCTTGGCTTTGGACAATTCCTAGCATAATGTCCTTTTTCACTGCAGTTGTAGCATTGAACAGTTGAAGTATTGCCTGAAGATGGAATTCGAAGAGTCCTTTGAACATTTCCAGTCTCTTTTGGAGCATTCATTCCCTCAACAACTTCCTCTTGAACATAAGCTCGTCTGCCATTTCTTCCAGTATTGCCAGAATTCCTGCTTTGAATATTCACCCTGTCTCCTTGAATGATTGCTTGATTTCTGGTGTTGGATGAAGCACGAAGACGATTATTTGTTGGATTAGAGAAATTTTGAGTAATGGCTTTTGCAAGTAGCAACATCGCAGAGACTAGAGGATCTTCAGAATTGTTGTGAACATCATCCTGCTGGTACTCATCATCATAATCAACCACAGACGTAGGATGTGTCACATAATAAGATGATGTTTGTCTGGAGGATGAACCCGTGTTTGCTACTAGAGCCAAAGGGTCATGAGACTTTTCTAACTTCTTTGCTCTTGAAGCATTAACCAGTTTCTCAAATTGCTGAAGATAGTCAAAAAGATCATCGAACGAATCCACAGTCAATTGTTTAGCAAGACGAACTTGAGTCACATATTTCAACCATTCCGGTTGCAAACTATTCAGAAACTTTGTGTTAATTGTCACGGTTGGAAAATTCATGTTGTTTCTTTCCAAATCATTCATTAATTGAGCAAAACGGTTGTAAACAGAAACAAGTGCTTCTCCTGGTTCAACAACAAATTGATCAAATTCGTTCGTGAAACGTGTTTCTCTGTCAACTTTGTTTTGTATAGTTCCCCTCATCAATCGTTCAACTCGTTTCCACATATCCTTGGCCGAAGTGCAAGCAGGGATGAGCAAAAGAACCAAAGAACCGGATCGGAACTGAGAACTGGACCGGAACCAAGAAGAATCGAACTGGACCAGAACTGTAGGTTTCGGTTCCGGTTCCGGTTCCAGTTCCAGTTCTTGACTTTGAGAATTTTTTTTCTTGGGTTGGTTCGGTTCGGTTTCACCGGTTCTCAGTTCCGGAACCAAATACCCAATAATTTTAAATTATGTAAGTTTTCCATACTTAAATTAGGGACAATTAATCCTAAATTAGGGATAATTTCATATCTCTTCTTCTTTTAGGGTGATA
>BQNB010079383.1:0-28439 GCA_026074375.1 Tanacetum coccineum | reverse complement strand
GCTCAAAAGCCTCCTAGGCTAATCTTTTTATTAGTATAAATACTCCTAGTTTAGTCAAAAATTAGGTTAGACATTTTTTAGAGAGAAAAATTAGCTACTCATTATTGTGAGGGTTTTGCTAGCCACCAAAAGGTTTTTTGGTTTCTTTTTCAATCATCATTAAAGTTTTAATTTTCTGCTTCTTGATTCTACACTTCGTTGTTAAAGGTTTGTATGAATGATCATGGAACCTACAGATAATCCTGCTAGAAAACACATATATTGTCGAAAGACAATTCCAAAACAATCAAGAAAACAATTGAGCATGATGGGTTCGTTGCCCGTTTGTCGAAAAATCAAAATTCCAACGTTTCCGTATCGCGACTAGCATAGTCGACATGGTCCTAACGCATCGCATCAATATTAGGTGACTCAACTAATCAAGTCGAGACAATTACGCACATTCCTAATTCAATACCGTTCGACTTATGGCATTAGCTACTTTAATTGTTCCTCCGGGATGGAAACGGATGTCGCCATTCGGCAAGAATCTCCAATCTTTTTGCCCTTATATATGCACACTAAGTCGTTGCATCAAAGAGTAAGGACCACTATACCTAACTTTAAGTCAGGGGTCGCTTAGTGCCTTATTCTAATCCTCGACGATTCCGGGTACATTTATAACTATACTACCACTAATTTTCATTTCGGGGAAAGAAGTCTTCTTCACGGTCTTCGGTTGCTACATCAATGGCAATCACACATTTAATGTAGGAGAAGTCTTCTCCATTTCTCAGTTTTAACCTCGGAGCTAAACACCTTAGCTTCCACCCACCTTAGGAACTTTATATTCTCAAGAAGATCCCTTCTCATTATCGGTATCCAGTTCTCGCTGTCGATAGCTCCAGTCTATCATTGCTCACTAGCATACTGACCACACTCGGTCTTGACACATGTCTTTATAACAACCTTCGATCTTATATTATCACGAATTAGACTTCACTCCTTTCTAAACATACTCGTTCTGAACAATAGCGTTAGTATTTTCCCTTTGAGACGACTCGATCACAACGACTCACATGAGACTCTCTCCATGCAGTCAATAGGAGTAGGGTTACTTGCACAAGAATCCGTAGCAGGGGTAAAAACACTTTTCTCTTTTGAGAATTCCAACTCGAACAATTTTTTTTCCTTTCCAAAACTCGACATTTTAGAAAGGCGACGATTTATCCGAAATAGCGTGGTTCTTCCTAAATTATGCATAGTTGATCAAGTTATGCATAATTGAGGACCAAACGACATCATGTCCATCCTTGTCAAAACATTCCTTTTTCATACGCTACACGCGTAAGTCATTTTCTCGGTATATATAAAAAAAATTAAAGTAAAAGTATAAATATAATTGTTTTAAAAGAAAGAAAAGAAGATAGCATCATTCTATCCTCCATTCTCATTATTTTAAAAAAAAAATGAAAGGTAAAAATGTATTTGACACCATAAGATCAGTTTATGAAATTTGAAAACAAAATTTTCCATTATTTACACAAATAATTTATACAACAAAATTGATACAATTCGCGCAACGACATTTGTCCAACATACAAATTCGTTATTGCAATTCCATAGTTTTAAAATCATCAATCTACAAAACATCAGTTCGGTCAATGGTCACAGCAAGTACCAAAAATAATAATACCCACTCATGGACAATGCAAGTAAGTATCATACATGTGCGGAGGATTCACCAACCAGAATCATTCAACACTCAAGGGCATCAACATCCTCAATCACACAAAACTTATAACCAAAGATAACCATAATCCTTTTCATAACCATAATAATAACAATAAGACTGAGGTAGTACACATACAACCAAAAATCCCCAAAAAGTTACAATCTTCAGTTCCAAGACCGATACATCCAATCGCAATGATTTCTAATTTTCTAATACAAGAATCCTAACATATCCGAATAGCTGCGGTGTTTACAAAAACAAAATACACTCGACAGCATGACCTCACTAACTGGCAATAGCAGTTTAGTGACTATACAAATGGTCATAATCCAACCAAAAATCAAAATAAACAACCAATAGGACTACTAGGGTCCTGGTGGTCTCATCTCCAAATCAGCAAGTCGCCTATCCATCCCCAGAATGCATTGCATCAATGTGCTCTCACGGCTGCTCATCTCAGAAACCATAGTCTGCAGCTGCTGAATCTGCGAATCTCTCTGCTGCACATCGGCTTGTAATGCCTGTACCTGCTGGCTCAATCCGGTAATCACCTCGTCTCTCTGGGTCGTAGTCTACTGACCCTGCTCCACCTGAGCACCAACCTGCTTTAATCTATCCTTGGCCTGAACCATCTGGGATGCCATAACCTGCACCTGTCCCCCAACAGCAGAAACCCTAAGGCCAATCTCCCTGATAGTAATACCATCCGCCACCTCAGCGTCACTCACCTAGATCACCTTCTTCACTAGCTGTCTGTGTCCATACTCCAGGCTACCCATACGGGTAATCAAATCCTCAATCACCGATGGAGGCACAGGAAATCCAGGTGCTGGGGGGGTGAAAGACTGTCCCTCAGCAGCAACAATGGATGGACCTCCTACCTTATAAGTGCTCGGTAGGGGCACCACTAGCATCGGAGGTGGTGTGACGGGAGCCATCAACCACTCCTCGATTACCTCCCAGACCTCCTCCTCATCCTCAAATCCTTCAGAGTCGTCATCACTAAACTCGCCATCACCAAATAGCATGGTAATATCCTCCTCCATATTAATCACTAGAGCGATCACCTGCTCCTCTGCCTCGACTATCAACTCAGCAATCTCATCAACTAATAGGCTAACATTTGGCTCATCTGGCACAGCTCCCAACTCTCCAATAATGGCACATCCGCCTCAATCCACCCGTTGTTGTTGTTCAGGTTACCAGCATACCCTGGTAGCGGTCCGGGCGCGAAGAAATCATAAGCAGGATGTGATTGCAGTTTTATATACCTAAAATATATCACAATATAATATAAACCTAAGAGCAATTAAGAAAATTACCAAGTTACCCTCGGTAAAATTCACTCTCCAAAATATATATAATACGTATATTAAACCGGGTAAATATGATCACCCGAGTCGTTTCCCCTACGACTAGTGCAATTGAAACTTCGATTAAGCTTGGATTATGATTTGAATAAGCAAATAAAAGATTTGATGATCTATATCTACCAAATAAAAGCAATAATAAAAAAATGAACAATTAAAAGCAATTAAAAGCAATTAAACAATTTAAAAAGGAAAACGGGAAACAAATAAAACGTGACAATTAAGCAAGTAACCTAAATTTTACCCCTAAAATGTAAACTAAAATTCTAAACCTAAGATAGAACAAACGAAAATTTCAGGAAAAAGAAAAACATTTTTTTGATTATTTTTGAATTTATTATGATTTAAAAACTAATTTATTCTAATTAAATCTAAAAATATAAAAATATGAAAATAATTGAAATTATATTTTTATAAAATAAAATAAGTAAAAAGAAAATTTTAGAAAAAAGAATTACTATTTTTGGCTTTTTATATTTTTAAATATGATTTTTTAAAGATTTAAACTAATTAAAAACTTAAAAATTATAAAAATAATAAAAATATTAATCCTAAAATTTTTATAAAAATTACACTATAAAAAGAAAAAGTGCAGAAATCTATAAAAATTAAAAGCCCTAATTTTTTACTTTTTATTAAAGACTAATTAAACTAATTAAAACTAAACCCTAATTATTAATTAAAATATTAAAGCTAATTAAAACTTAACTAAGGTTTGACAAAAGGACTAACAGTGCAATTACTAAAAGGACTAACGAAGTAAAACTCTTAACAGACAAAGGTTTAACTGAGTTAACAAAGAGATTTAAAAATTACAAAAATAGTCCCTGAAGTCCCTCCCCGACAATAAACTAAACTAAGTACTAAAATTAAGCTTAATATAAGATTGGATTTAAAAAGTGCTTTTAATGGAAAACTTAAAAGAGCAAAGTTGTAAAGGAAGCTAGTGGGAACAAAATTAACAAAAGCTCTATTAGCTGAAACTCACTGATAAGCTCAATAAGAGCTTATTTTTAAGCTGACCTCAGAAAGGAGGGCTTAACTCTTGGTTTTAGAAAATAAGCTATAAAAAGCTCAAAATAAGTTCAAAATGAAAAAGGAAAGAAGCTTAAGCAAGCTTATGACTTGCTAAATCTGAAAATGAAAAGAAAATTAAGCTGGAAGTACTTTTAAGCAACTGAAATTGAGCATGAACTAAGCAAACTCAGAAAACCAAAGCAATAAGCAAAAATCCAAATAAGCTAAAATCCTCAAAAAGCAAATCTAGACTTTAAGCTATTGAGAACTGATAAAGCTACTTATAATCTATCTATTTAAGCTATAAAAACTAGGATCATAAGCTAAAATTAACAAATTAATAATCTACTTAAATGGTCTACTGTTTTTGGTGTTTTTGGCTTTTAAGCTGTTTTTGAAACAAAATTTAAGCTAGCAATCTAGTTTGGAAATAAAAAATAAGCCCTATCCTATATTAAGCTATATAAAAACTATCTTAAACCTAAACCTAAGCTCCTAACTTCTACAATTACTAGCTACAATTATATCTCAAAGTGACAGCAGGAAGTAAGTTGTTCCTGCTGGTGCACTTTGAACAAACACAAAACCAATGGTGCAGGATAGCTTAGTGGTTCCACTTGGTCTAGACACAGTCAATGTGAGTGTGTAGACACAATTCAACTACAAACAAAGGCTCAAAGACTTTAAATCAAATTTTGGCAATTAACTTTTACACAAAAACCTCCCCTGGTGCTGAGAAAAACAGAATAAGCCCAAAAATCATTTTTACTTAAAGCTAATCTTTAATTTCTTTCTAAAGCTTATTTATTTATCAAACCTCAACTGACTAAAAACTTTCACCATTTATCTTTGACTTTTAATAGTCAAAATGACCTAAACCAAACACCCCTTTAACTAATCTATTATCCATGATAAGCTGCTAAATTGAATTTTAATGATTAAATCCTAAAGACCAGATAGCTATGAGTATAAAACTACCCTAACAAACATGAATAAGTACAGGTTAAGCTAGATTAATCTAATTAAAAGCTACTCCTAATATTATTTTTTTGGTTTTTATGAGTTTTTATGACAGAAATGTAATCTAATGATCTATAACTATTAAAAGCTAAAAATAGATAAACTAACTAGATTAATAAACTAGATGAAACACAAATAAGCACTAATAAGCAAAACATTAAGCAAATAAGCAATTCTTAAACTTAATAAGCAATTGAACTAAATTTTTAAGGACAAACTGAAATTGAAAGAAAACTTACCAAAGGCCTAGCTAAACAAGGCTATGACTGCTCTTTAGAGCTATTCTACAGCTCTCCTAGCTTATTAATAAGCTAGGAGTAAAATCCATGGAGTTCATCCTTTGGTTTAACATCCTCTTCCATCAAGCTTAGATACCAAATATAGTAAAAGGTAAAATTAACTGTTTTACTTGCATTTAAGTAATTTTAATCCGACTTGAGCTTCATTCAAGAAGCTTGATAAGAATCATGAAGCATGAATGCTTATTGAAAGCTTATTGAGGTTTTATGAGTAAAAGTGAGGAAAATTTATAATGGAAATAAGAGTTTATGACAATTTAAAACTAACTTTTATTAATTAAAAAAAAACTGAATTACATTACTCTTAAAAGGAAATTACAACTGGTTAAAAATGAAATTACAATAAGCAAAAATTAAGCTATTTTAAAAAAACTAGAAAAGAAAAAAAAGATGATGTTGTGTGTGATAGTGAGGGCTTTATATAGCCACTGATGAAGCTTCTAGCCTCTTGAGTCTCTTTCCAAGCTTTCAATCCGTACCCTTCATTTTTCATTCATTGTTGATTTCTTTCTTGAGCCGTTGGATCACATTGTGGACACCTGAGGATTGTCAGCATGTCATTCTTTGATGTGACATGTTGTGCTAGTTCTATGAGTAGATTAGCATAAAAACCCACTATAATTTATGCTTTCACCATGGCTGACGTGGCCTTAGTTGAGGGTGAGCTTCATAATCCTTTGATTTGACTGAACTCTCCCTATCATTGTGTTAACAAGCTTCTGAATTGACCATCTAACCCCTTGATTTATGTTTGCCCTTTGATTTTACCCATGTGGTGATTCGTAGAAGACGATGAATAGTAACTACTAGGAGCATTGGCGCCTTTTTTCTTTTTTAACTGGAGTTGGGTAAATTTCAGTGGAGCGTTTAGTGAGTTGACACAAATCACTCCCTCACTTTCTTTTCTCCCATTTTCCAGTTATAAATTCTAGCCCTTGTCTTTCTTATCTCCTTTTTTAGTTATAAAAGCTTTTTGAAAACATGCAAGTTTGGTCCCTGGAGTTTATTAAAAAGGGTTAGTGGGCTAGTGTTTTGGGCTTATGAATCCGGGTGAGGAAATTTAGGGTTTTTTCAGGCCCATTAAGGTTTTTAAGGCCCAATAAGAGGTGAGGGGTCATTTTTGGACTTTGGTAAAACTTAGAGGTTGAAAATGGAATGTTTTAGGTCTTGTTGACTTTTGTTGACCATGATTTGACTGAGCTTGACTGAGGCTTGACTTTTCTGGCTTCGGCTTTGATTCTTTGGCTTCTTTTTGTACTCTTCTGATTCTCGTGTCCGTGCTTGCCCCTTTTTTACTGTTTTCTTGTGATTTTTGATATATCCGTACCTGCACATACAAAACACAAATACAAGCATAATTTTGCCATTTTTAGTCTGTTTTGGGTTTAATTGGGTTATTTTAGGTACAAACGGATATGTGTATTCTACACTTATCAAAATTCCCCAAACTAAACGATTGTGTGTCCTCACGCAATATCACATGCTGAAGGTCCTTATAGACTGAATGGATCTTTGCAGCCTATGAAGGATGATAGCCAGGATGTATAAATACAAATGACTATGTAGAAACAATGACTATGAATATTATGTGTTAATGCGGAATCTTAACACAGGTACTAAGAAGAACAATGAACAACTGAATAAACAACTTTATTAATGTGTTCTTGAGGATTACAAATTGCTAACTATGATATTGTCTGTTCTGTATATTCTTGTCTAGAACTTCCTATTAACTATGCCTAGGGTTCCTTTTATATATCAAGGATAACCCTAAAAGGCTTACATATCTTTTTCTAAAATATCTCATAAATATCTTTCAAATATCTTCTCAACGGTACTAACTAACTTTCTACTAACGGTACTAACTAACTAACAGTACTTAATACTTTGTACTGTCGGTACTAAGTATAACTGTCAGTACTAACTATTTGTACTGTCGGTACTAAGTTAAGAAAACATTAATCCTAACAGCTAGTTTGTTTGACACAGAAAGCAGTGCGACAGAATCAAAAGAGCAGGATACAAGCAGCGGATCAGGGAATGATGCACATTCTGATGATGTAGATATCAAACTCATATTTGATGAAGAGCCAATGGCTGAGGTACAAACGACTGCTGAAATCAATGTCTTTGCTACAGGACAACAACATACTGAGCAACCTGAATTCAATAATAAAGAAGAGGTTGACCATCATGCTGAACAATGTCATGACACATGTCATTTACCTGCTAAATTAATTGATAACCAGAAAACTACACTCTCATATCAATCTCTCGAATATGAAAATATTTGTCTCAAAAAGACCGTTGCCTAATTTCAAAATAATTTTTTAAGAATAGAAGCACATTGTGTTAATCTTGAACTTAAATATCGAAATCATGCTTTAAAAGAAGGGCAACATGGTTAAATTTTGAAAGTAATGAAGCCAAGTTTAAGCATGACATAGATGTAATTGAAACAATAAACATCGAATTGGAACATAAAGTGGCTAAATTACTTAAGGAAAATAAGACTTTGAAAAGGCTTTACAAAGAACTGTCTGATTCTATTAAGATAACAAGAGCTAAGACCATAGAACACACAACTTCTTTGATTGCAAAAAATGATGACTTCAAATCTAAACTTCAGGTCAAAGGATTTGCAATTGCAGCATTAAAAACGAGTTAAGAAAATTAACAGGAAATAATGTGAATACTAAGTTTGCAAAATCATCAATCTTAAGGAAACCAGTTTTACAACCACATAGAAACCAATCAGTTGTTAGACAACCGACTGCGTTTAAGTCAGAGTGACCTCGAATTTCAAAACCACGGTTTGCCTCCCATGTTGATGTGAACAACGATTTGCCAAAACCAGTCACTACGCATTATTTGCCTAAGGGAAAAGAATTTGCTTGTGCAAAACCTCATCACGTGATTGCATCTAGCGAATCTAGGAATAGTTCAAAGAACATGCCAAGATTTAGTTCAAATGACATGGTTCATAATCACTATCTAAAGGAAGCTAAGAAAGAGACACAAGAACGCGGTAGGAATTCAAGACCTAGTATGATGCGTTCTGCTAGATCACAAAGCACAACGAATGGTAGCAAACCAAAACCTAGGATCAATAACCAAAAGTCTAGGAATTGGCATGCATCTAAGAGTAGTTACATAATGACAAAGACTGCGCCCATAGCAGCACACTTTAGGAATTCTAGAAATTTTTCTGACACCAAACATTTTGTTTGCTAGACATGTCAGAAATGTGTCTTTAATGCAAATCATGATTCTTGTGTAACAAAATTCTTGAATGAAGTCAACTCACGTGCTAAGGTTTCATCCAATAAGACAACGAACAGAAACAAACCCGTAGAGCAAATAAGTGTTGCAAAGAAACCAAAAAGACAGATCCCAAAAGGACATAAGTTTTCAATAAAAAAGACTTCCATTGTGCATGAGAAAACAATGACTCCTAGATCTTGTCTTAGGTGAAAACCGACGGGTAAAATTTTCAAAACTGTTGGTCTTCGGTGGATTCCTACTAGAAAGATATTCAACTCTAGCACAACCAAGGTTGACAGTGAACCCCCAAATTGTTCAAATGAGAATATCACTAACCCATATGAATACAAACAAACTCTTAATGCCAGTGCGTGTACTCTTAACTTAAGTGCATGTACATCTTTCAATCTCAAAAAGAAAGGACTCAGAGTTTGGTTGCTGAAAAGACTGATATCTCAGAAACAAGGGCTTCAAGGAATTTTGATATAATGAACAAGTAATGACTTCTGATCATAGCAGTTCAGAACTCGGAATTCACGACCACAGCAATGAACCGTCCAATTCAAAGCTGGTTCCAAAAGTTGTTCCTCCAGCAGACAAGACAGCTACATCATGACAAGAGTTGGAATTACTATTCCACCATCACATAACAATGCTGAGGTCAACATGTAAATATTTTTTATAAAACCAAATACAAAAATATAAAACCTATAAAACAAATACAAAAATATAAAATTTTAAAAAGAAAATACAAAATTAGAAAAATCAAAAAATTTCCAAAAAGAATCTTCTTGACATGTCTATTGGAATCAATAACATTTACATTCCTAGAAATGTTGATTAACATCGACACGGGCGTGTAAATGAAGTTCAAGCAAGAGTCTCAAATGTTTTCAAAACATGTCATTTCTAATTTTTCTTCATGACTTGTAATTCCTCTCAGATTGCAACTCGGACCCGCACGACAAAGGAGAGTGTACGTTTCAGTGCACTTATCCTTAGAGTTAAAAGAGAAGTCTTCTATCATTTGGTTTTTCAAAAAGTTGAACACAATATTTCAATAATTTCTCAATAATAATTCAAAATCTTTCAAAATTGTGTAACACTCCACCCCTCATAAAGTTTTACAAGACAATTCTTCTACATTTGGTGTCATTTTCAAAATGAGTCAATGTTTGAGGGGGGTTTTTTGAAAAACAAGGTTTTAATGATTTTGGATACATCATAACATGACAATATTTATGTATTCAAAACGTTATAAAAAGTCTTAATAACAACTCAGTAATAATAATGACTACTCAATAGATTGTATGTTATAAGATGATTAAGTGTTTGAGCACAATTTTTCAAAAATTCTTCAATGACAATTCATAATCTTTTAAAATTGTGTGCTCAACAATGTTAACCCTTAAGTTTATATTCATTTTACAACTTTGTATCAATTTTTTTTTTGTTTTATTGTTCAAACATATGTTTAAAATTGAAGGGGCAAGCAAAGCATAGCAAGAAAGCAACAGGTAGCAGCTGCATAGCAACAAGTTAGCAAAGCAAAGAAGCAACAGTAAGAAGCATGAGCAAAAGCAAGGGCAACAAGGAGCAATGAGCAGCAGCAAAAGAGAGCAAAGCGAGCCAACAGCGCAAAGCAAACAACACAAGCAACAAGTCAAGTTAAAAGCCTTGGCAACAGCAAGCAGCTGTGCAAACAAAGCAAAGAGCAATAAAGTAAGCAACAAGTAATGTTCCATATATTTCATATGCTTGTGGTGGTGGGATAACATTTTTTATCCCCTATGGAATTATCAAGGAAAAAAAAGGTGAGGGAGCAACAAGTATATGTTCCATATAATTCATGCTGATAACATTTTTTCTCCCTATGGAATTTTCAAGAAAATTTTAATCACCTGGTATTTCAAAGACTAAATGAATTAGTATTTAAAATAAGGGAAGGAATGTAATTAAAATATGATCTTGAAAATAATAAGTGATCGAATCGACTCAAAGTGCTTGATACTTTTCGGAAAAGGTTTTATGGTTACGATCTCATACCCAACAACATCTTAATTCATGACGATTCTGAAGTCATAAAGTGGTTAGGTTAGGTACTAGTCCTATGATCCAACCAGAACTGGAGGGATCTACCCAAGGACACTCCATAGTTAGAAATAGCAGTCCTTAGGTATGATTAGAGATGAATGAGAATAAGGGAATAATGCCGACTAAGATTGAGCTAACACTGGAACAATCACAACAAGATGTTAGTAATGACGTCTTGGTAAGCATTGAAGGGTTTGAATAATTAAAAAGAAATGTATGGATAAATGGTGAAAAGAAAGAAGCCCTGTAACACCCCCGAAAATGGGTCGCAACGGAATATGTTTCCAGGAGCGTTACTTCATAATACCATTGCTCAAGTCATGATAGAACGACCTCTAGCTGTGTCGTTTGAAAAGAAATCTTGAATTATTTAGACTCCAATGCACATCACATAAGCCAAGCATCTAATTCACCTAAGAAAAACATGCTTAAAAAGTGTCAACATAAAGTTGGTGAGTTTATAGGTTTGTTTTAGTATAATTGTTGAACCAAAGTTTTGTAAAGTATGTATGACTGTTTCAATCCTTGTATGTTCCTCAAAATGTATGTATGAATGTTGTAAATCAAAGAGTTATAAAGTATGAATGACCATTTCAATCCCCAAATAGTCACAAAAACATATGTATAAATGTTATAAACCAAAGAGTTGTAAAGTATGCATGACCATTTTAATCCCCAAATAGTCATAAAAACGTATGTATAGTTGGACCCCTATTGTTTAAAGTATGTATTGCCACTTTATTCAAGGAAACGTAAATATTCCTGTGTGTATAAAACAATGATTATGATTACTCTAAGTTCATGAAACTGCTGCGTAGACTCATATATATGCCACTTTATTCAAGGCACCGTAATTGTTCGTGTTTGTGTAAATGTTGTGCTCCGACATGCTATAACGTTTGTTTGCCCGGTGATAGCTAATCACCCAAACGAGGCTGTCACACCCGAATAGATCTATTTTATAACATTCGCGCTCACCCTCCAAGTAATTCATAGTTCAATCCGCTTAAGCTAATCCGTAATCATTTTGGTAAAAGTAAAGTAATGTCATTGTTTTCAAAAATGAATTGAAACAAGCAATGTATTTCGTCCTAAAATAAGTAATTTAGTATGTAGACCCGTTGTAAAACGAATTGTAAATGCACATGTAATAAATTAAAACCCATCATGTAAATGAAGTTGGTAACAAGCATGATCTCACCCCAAAATTTGTAAAGTATATTGTAAAATAAGTAAAACATGGGGCTATAAACTCACCTTGAGTGAGTGAATCGATAATGCAAATCACTAACAGAAAATGCGTCACGAATACGTCCGAATGCAACCTAATTAATTATAGGTCGTATAAGTACTAAGTACTTTGAATAACTAAGACCATATATAATTCTATATAGCTACATCACCATCTAATTGTATTTGTGAAATCATATTTTGTTGGATTTTGATCGTTATGTTTTATTGGTTGCGATATTGTCGGTGTCCCAAAGGTTTTGGGCATAAGTAGGTTGGTGTGGGGTTGGTGTTGGTTTCTTAGGGTACTGGGGGGTTGTTAGTTGTCACTGTGTGTTGGCGTGGTGTGCGTATGATCACTGCGTGGGGTGGTGGTGGGGCGGGTTTATGATGTGGGTAGTTTGGTTTTGTAGTTCGAGTGGTGTATTTGTTTATTTAGTTATAAAACGGCGTTTATGTCTGGTTTTAGTCCGTGTTTCTCTACGTTTCTTTTGTTCCTAGCTTTCTTTTTAGTCTTTGTGGTATCATAATATTTTTATTTTTTCATATTTTCAACCCATTGGTGACCAGTACTTTTACTGTTCTTTCACTTTTTTTTATGTTTTTTTATTAAAGTTTTTTTTCGTTGGTTATACTCATTAAAAGTCATTTTATCTTTTTCGTTTTATACTATGTTTTAGTGATTCTTTCGAGCCACGGCGGTATAGTTTAATAGTGTTTATATACTATATTTATTTTCAAATTGGGGTGCGTTTGTGGTAGTGTATAACTATGTGGTGGGTGGGGGTGTGTGTCGGGGGTTATGAAGGTTTATCTATCTTTGGGTGAGAGGGCGTTGTGGGTGGAGTGGGGGGGGGGATAGGGAAAAATATGGTGCGTGTGGGTGTGGGTGGGTGTGTGATCGGGGTGGTGGGTGTGGGGGTTTGGGGTGGTGGGTGGGGGTGTGGGGGGGGGGGGGGGGGGGTGGAGGGGTGTGGGGGGGGGGTGGGGGGGGGGGGGTGGGGGGGGGGTGTGGGGGGGGGGGGGGGGGGGGGGGGGGGGTGGGGGGGTGGGGGGTAGGGTGGGGGGGGGGGGGGGGGGGTGGGGGGGGGGGGGTTGGAGGGGGGCGATGGGGGGCGGGGGGAGTCGGGGGTTGTGGTGTGGGGTGTGTTTGTGTTTTTAAGTGGGGGTGTTCATTGTTGGTGTGATTTATGTGTGTTTTCGTTTGTGGGGTTTGGATGATTAGACGGCGGGGTGGGTGAGTTTTTTTTCTTTTTTTTTTTTTTTTTTTTTTTTTGGTGGTGGAGGTTTGGGGGGGTGTTGAATTTTTTTTTTTTTGTTTTTTGTGGGTAGGAGGGAGGTGTTTTGTGTTTTTTTTGTTTTTTTTGTTTTTTTTTGTTTTTTGGGTTGTGGTTTTTGTTGGTTTGTTGGTTTTGGTTGGGTTTGTTTTTTTTTTGTTGTTGTTTTTGTGTTTGGTTTTTTTTTGTTGGTGGTTGTTGGGTTTTTTTTTGGTTTTTTTTTGTTTGTTTTTTTGTTTTTGTGGTTTTTTGTTTCCATTTGCTCGTTGATCTGTGGTTTGTAAGTGTATTATGTTTTGTTTATATTTTCATTGTATTTATGCATTTTTTTATTATAGTGTGATTGTTAAATTGGCAGTAGTCCGTTTTCTACTGAGGTTTTTTTGAGGGGGTGCGTGTGGGTAGTAGTGTTAGTGTATGGGCTGGACGTTGTTAATTCGTTTGTACAGGTGGTATTTTTTAAATATTATAATAATGAATATAATTATTTTTTGATAATTTGATCAGACCTTTTTGATTGATAGATTATTTTTACATCAAATGTGTTTTTTTTTTTTTTTTTTTTTTTTTTTTTGGTTTTTTTGTTTTTTGTTTGGTTTTTTTTGTTTTTGTTTTTGGTTTGTTTTGGTTTCTTTTGTGCGTTGTTTTTTTAACTTGGGAGTTTTTTTTGGGTTTTGTGCTGTTTAGCTGTAATCTGGTTTATTGTAAACGCGTATCTTCAACTTTTGTTCTCGTTGTATATGCTTGGTTGGAGGTCAATTGTGTCCAAGGTTTGGTATTTTGTGGGGACTGGTGGTGTTACTTTGAGAAGTTTCTAGTTTTTTTCTTTTAAACTTAATAAGTAACTTTTTTTAAATCACTATACTTATATATATGTATTTATAGGTTGTTAAACCAACACTTGTATAATAATTATACTTACATTATACCATGTCGCTAAATCATTCAATATTACTTATGTCAAAGTTCATCAAACCTGGTACATGTGTATAAAAATAAAAAATAATTATAATTTTACTTAGTTTTATGAAGTTTTCCTTGAAATGATTGCAAGTAAAAATTCATTTTTCAAGTAAATCAGTTTCTTAGATGGTGATTACTATATAAACATCATATATGCATAAAATCACAATTGTAAAGAGATTAAGGTTTTCAGATGACCTTAATATGATGTAGGATGATGAAAAATATGATCTAAACCCTTGTTTAGCTATTTAATCCAGGCTTCCAATACCAAGAAACCCCTAATTCCAAGTAAACCATAATCTTGCTTTTTCTTTGCTTAACACTTATAAACTCTAAACCAAGCCTTCAAACCTTCTTGGTATATCTTAGATATGTTGTAGGAATACTTGTATGTGTGGTAAATAAGATTGTGTGAATTATTTGGGTGATTTTGAGGTTGGCCGTGGGTTTAGGAGAGAAAAAGAGAGAAATGGTAAAGTTTTTCTTATAAGGAATGAAGTGTGTGTTTATCTATCTAGTGTTGCACCTTTATATATTACAAGACTTATTCAATAGTGAACCAATAATGCTAGTTGAAAGTCTAAAACAAGATGAGGGAATTAAGGAAGAAAAAGAGTGAAGAACACTAGTCATGGACATAAGGTTTTAATGAGTTGTTGAAGTACAAGATTTTAGTTGATATTTTAATCTTTTCTCTTGTGTTTTCTTCTATATATCCGGTCACATGGCTTATACATAAGATATTTTGTAATTATTTTGAGTATTGGGTATAATTGTGGGTATTTGTTGAAGTGTAGATAAGTTTTGGTGCTTTCGGGTATGCCTAAATGTATTTAATTGCGAAACGTAAACACTTTACGTAACCAATAAAAATAAAATGTAAAAAAATAATAATTATCCTCCGAATAATTATATAACTCTTGCTTGACGTAAACTCTTAATTGTTTGATGTCCGTTTACGTTGAATGTTGATTTTTAGTTTAAGCGATTTAGCTAAACGTTGGAAATTTAAAGTGAACGCGTAAAAGTTTAAAATAAATAATTGGATGTTCATTGATGTAAAAAGGTGTGAAAATTTGAGTTGTTACAAGCCCTCCACACAACTTAGGCAGAAGCCGGGTCAATACATAATCTATCAAAATCACAAAGATGATTGTTGGTATTGAAGAAAGACGTCATGGACCCAGTGATGCAATGCATAACCCTTCCCAGCCATTTGAGTTTCTCTCAAAAGAAACTTGTCTCATTTGTCACGGAGATACACACGACTTCTATTGAATGTCTCACTCCGAGCTAGTTGATATTGAATAGGTGTCAGTCTGCTCCAGTCTCCGAGTACTAAAACCAAAACGCACTAATCGAGTCTAGAGCCAAGAGATCAATAAAATAAATATCATTAGGACACATTCCGTTACAAACACTTGTTGAACATCATTAATTCACAAGCTGTTAACAAGAGTCCTACCTATTATCCTTGTGATTTTGCCAGAACATCTGAGTGATACTTAAGTATTCTCTGTGAAGATGGAAATCCTGCTTGAGCCAACATCAAACAAGCTCTTGGTAGGTGACTTGTGCGATTCTATATGAATCAAACTTGTGTCAACTTGAAAGAAACGATGGTGTGATTTCATGTGAATCAAATTTATTCCAGTAAATGAATTGACGACTCAATCGGTAAGATAGTAACTAACCGGTTCACTCATATCATGTTGTCCACTTTGAGACGTTCCGATATTGAGAACAAGCTAGCATGGTGAATCTAATACATCTGTGTTGGAGGATCTTACGCCTAAAGCTGGAAATCCTGTCAAGGAGATTCTTCTAAATTGAATCTACCTGATCACAGGTTGGTCCTCATGAAACCAGAGGTTAATCTAAGCAAATCTAGGCGAATGATAAAGCCATATTCGTCCACAAGCTTTATTGCTAACTGTTTTATTTTAGGATTCATATAAAGATGGAGATGGAGACACCTCATTCCAGCTGAGTCGGATTCATTACTACATGCTCATGCTCAAACTACAAAGACATACTATAAGCATCATGATTCAAGAATCAAGAAAGCTCAAGTATTAAAGACAAAGACTTCTGCAAACTCTAATATCAAAGATTCCTCCTCAGAAACCAAGCTTCGAGGGGAGATTATTAAAGAGCTTTCAATAAGATGCAAAGTATGAGCATGTTGGTCAAGACATAAGATCGCAAGGTGGCAAAGATGATCCAGACATACAAGGAAAAGATTTAAAGATCTCGGAACTACAGATGAAGTAGAAAGACAATGACAAAGGCTCAAGATCAAAAATCACAAAGCATGAAGGAACAAGTCTACAACAAAGATAAAGACCAAAACAAAGACTCAAGAACTCAACGACAACACAATCTCAAAGAGCTCACTTTAGGGAAGATTGTTGGCCTCAAGATAACGAGTCTAACATGAAAGCTTGGAATCTCTCTCAGAAACCAAGCTTAGGGGGAGATTGTTAGCCTCAATTATATTATCAACCTCGATCTTTATCTCATGTATGTTGTAATAGGCTAGAAGGGTAAACGGGCTCGTGAGCGTAATCTAATCTTGTACTAGTTCCGGACTAAGGTCTATTATAATCCCGAGCTCGGCCCAAGAACAAAACATACGGCCCAACTAAAGCCTTAATAGGCTGGCCATATACAAGTATAAATACCCCTCTTAAAGTGTGGAGAGGGTGTTGGTTCTCATTTGTTTCATACACACTTGTATGAATTAATCACTCTCTTTTTTTATTCTCTCTAGTTTCTCTCTAACCTCTCTCTACAATTTCTTCATATCTTCTTTCTATTTTCTTGGTTACCATGGTGAAATCTTTAGCAGCCATTTCTTTAGCTTGAAAAGATTAGATCTTGTTTCAAACGACCTGAAGAAGATATTAGTTGCAGATTTTGTATAATAATTAGTTGCAGATTTGGATATTTAGCTTTTTTTTTTCAGGAAGTGATTATTTTGTTTCAAAAGAGTTAAGAATGGATATCAAGTATTTTGTTTCAAAATAATTAAGCTTTGGATCGTTTATAATTAGTTGCAGATTTTGCGTGTATTTGTTTTATGATTAGTTGCATATTCATAAAAGCATGTAAATTTTTTTTATGATCAGTTGCCAATTTATCCACGCTTTTTAGTGTGTACTTTAAATTTTACATGAGTTTGCAAGTGTCTCCATGCTTTTTTTGTGTAGTTTAAATCCATTGTTTATTCACACATTATAGCATGAACTTTTAGATCATTTCTTCACGCTTTTTAGTGTGAAGTTTTTGATAGTTTGTACACGCTTTTTAGTGTCTATCTTTTTCTTGACGCATATATACTCCACACTTCCCTAAACGTGGACTTTGAATTTGTACAAACTTTTAAGCGTGAGGATGTAAGAAAATAAGTCTGTAAAATCAAATGCTTTGTTCTAGTGGTATAATTGACTGATTGAGCATAAATGTAGACTTTCTATTAGGTACTATAAGATCTTGAACCAAATGACTTAAGTTTCGAGCAATTCTATGTGATTATCTTATTAGAGGTTCATAAATTCTATATCATAAATTTAAACTCTTTGGTACGTTGTTTTTTTTGTTGCGAGAATACATGTAAGTTATAGTTTTGTTGTGGTAAGAATCGGAGGAAAAGACGCTAGCTGAAAACTGGGTTGAACCTCATGCACACAATCAAAAATGGTGTATAATTACATACTTTGTTGTAGGGGAGGTGATTTGCACACATCAAGAATTGATTGACACACTCATTAGTACAAGCAGTTAAATCACAATTTATTTACAGTACAATAATATAATGCATAAACAAGAGTGTCCCAATCAAAAGGTTGAGTGTGCAAATCATTTCCCTTGTTGTAGTGTTGAATGGGTATATTTATGTTGCAGGCGTCTACATTGTTGGCGCTTCCTGTCATCATCTTGTTAAAACATTGTAACAATATTTTTGTAAGTTTAGCTACTTTGATTTAGTCCCTGCTAAACATAAACAATATAGAGACATAAAAATGTCATTTTGCTAGTTTCTAGTTTGTGTGTTTCTTAGGGAATGTTTTGATGTTTTCTTTGTGTCTAGCTATAGCTCTGCATATAAACTAATTATCATTGTGCTTGTTATTTCTCTTCTCAATATTTTGTGTAGTTAGTGGCAGAACCAGTAATATTTATGTTGATGCGGGGGCAAAAATTTTTTTTGACAATAGCAACAAAATTCGAAAGAAAAAACTACGATCGAAATGATACATTAGGTATTGTTACAAAGATATTAATTATTTATAAGGTTTTAGAGTGTTAAATATTTGGTTTTAGTTAGTGTCGAAATTAAAAAAATTGATTAGTGAGCATAAAAGATGTTAATTATATGCTTTACAAGGACAAGACCAAAACAAAAAGTTGTATTTACGACATATTTACCGGTGACTCCATAAGACGTCAAATAAGTTTCATTGAGAATAAAATAAATAAAAGACAACAAAATTATAGGTTTTTTATGGAATTGTGGAAAAATGTCAAAAGACGACAAAAGAAAGATAAATATGTATATACTACATTATATTACCACATGTGACTAATCACCCACCCAATTACATCACAGTCAGCTTTCTTAATTTCTAATTTCCTTCTTCTTTATTTATCATCTTCTTCATTTCTCCATAAACAAAACTTCTATTAAAAGTTCTAACACTTCAAAACACTTTGATTTTTATAATCTCAAAGAATATGAAGGGCACTCAGACTATTTAGATGGGGGCACTCGGCATTTTTTCTACTAGTTTAAACTTTTTTGCTACACATCCCGTGTGTCTACAAGAACTTCATTGGGGGCAACGCCCCCTTACTCTTCAAGTAGATCCGCCCCTGTGTGTAGTCATATATTATTAAATCATGCCTACATCTATTAAGTTGCCCGCACCCCCCCATAAAAAAAATCCTCAGCTAAACACCCTATCGCACAAAAACCTCCCTTTCCTAGGTTTAGAGCATAATCGTCCCATCACATCCAAGGTTCAGATTTGTTTTATTCTTTCTCATGTTTTTTTTTATTTTTTAGCTGATATATATCCCAAAAAAATTGCTTCATGTTTGGTAGTTATTTGGTAAAGTCTCTCTTCTTTTCCCGGTACTACTAAGTTACACCAAGGTTAGTGTCAACTCATTTCTTGTTTGCTTTAGTTATGAACGATAATATGAGCTCATAACCACTTTTAGTATTTTTTGTTCCCTCTGTTTTTCATCTGGTTACCTTTGAAGAACATTTTACATAATGTATCTATCTTTTTATCAATTCTCATATGTTGAAAAGACATCTACCAGGGTACGTTTCTTTGTAAAAAGATAGATTTCCATGATTTATTTCACTAATCAGATACAATATCACTTTATTTTCAACGCATAACAACTCGTTATATTTGTTTTAGTTACCTTTCAGTAGCTTACGTAAATTTACATCATTGTGAGGTATCTAGATATTTTTTTGGTTTCATTAAAATATATAAGCACGAAATAGCAGAGTTTTTGTGATTTTTATGATGTGCACATCAATATTTAATTTCTCACATATTCTAAAAT
The DNA here is from genome assembly GCA_026074375.1 of Tanacetum coccineum. NCBI lineage: Eukaryota > Viridiplantae > Streptophyta > Magnoliopsida > Asterales > Asteraceae > Tanacetum > Tanacetum coccineum. The sequence continues at coordinate 8,602 of BQNB010079383.1, read as the reverse complement.
TTGATGATTAGTTATGATTTTTATATGTTAGTGTAGCTGTGATATGCCTATGGTTAGGATAACTATCATAGTTTATTAGGATATGTGTTGGAGTCGTTGTTAGGGATATGATGTTAAGAGTCTAGTGTTAGGAAAAGTATTGCGTTTATATGAGATTATCTCATAAGTGTCTATTTAAGATTTATTAATGTAATCAATGAATCAATAAATCAAGTTTTAGTCAAATAAATCGTCTCTTCTTCTTCTCTTTTCTTAGGGAGCAAGCACAAGCTAAAAGTGGTGCAAATATATTGATACTTCCTTAATCGGTTCGTATCAATTGGTGCTTTCATTGAGAGCTTTTAGAGGGCTTCTGATTTAGGGTTCAAAAAAATTATTGTTCATCGATCACTGTTCACCGAAGTTACTGTTCACCGCATACTCTTCATCAGAATTTTCTTTACTGTTCTTCGAGTTACTTTTCGCCTGCGTAATGTTCAAGACATCAGGCAGCAGGGACACATAGGACACACTATATAAGCTCTTGCAAATGGGCATGGTGGCCAAATACCATAATAAGTTTGAGATGCTTATAAATCGAGCAACGGGGATCTCTGAATCTTTACTTAAAATGTTATATATCTCTGGACTTAAACTGGCTCTACAATGTGCAGTCTTAAGGTCAAGCCCTACAACTTTAAGCAAAGTTTTCTCATTAGCCCGTATAACGGAAGCATGCTTCACGTACCTACAACTTTGGGACCTTTGAGGTCGAATCCTACAACTTTGGGAGAAGCCTTCTCCTTAGCCCGTTTTGAGGACGAGCGGTCCACAACATCCATCGCCAAACCAAACGACCTAAACACAGGTATACATGTTCAAGATATTGAGGAAACGATTCGCCATAAGCCGAACAAGGTAGAAGTTGTCAAAACAAGTAGGGTTGCTACTTCTGAAGAACACGAGCATCAAGAAAACCAAGATAACCTAAATGAAATATCTGAAGAAAAAGATGACGCCAAACCACCAATTTCCACCGACACATTTAGAAGCAATGGTGGTGATGATTCACAAACTTCAGGTCTAAAGATACCTACGAAAGATGTAGTGGACAACGGTAATGGTTCTACACTCACTTTTTTGGTTGGATACGGAAGTCTGCGAGCTCTCCAACTATGGGAAAAAGTTGGTATCGAGGATGTTCTCGGGCTCTTAGATATTGGGGGTGAACATAATTTTGCTCAATCAAATGCGGGTATCAGAAGTGAGGTGGTGTACGGCCTTCTGAAGGGTTTCAAGAAGGAGATATGGTTGATACTTTGTCAAGAGTTGTGGAGCAGAAAATTTGGGAAATTGTAAGGAGGTAGATAATAAATTGAAAGATAGGAAAGTGGAGAGAGATGTTGAAAGGGAAGGAGAACCAAATATCATGGCAACATTTGGTAGCGATCGGGGTAAAACTGTAACACCCTCAATTTAGCTTCATGTCAGCGGAAGGGTCCAATGGTGTTACATCATAGCACAATAACTCAAATCATAGAAAATGACTCAAAAAGAGGCGTTTTGAGAAAATTTCATTCATTTAAATAAAATAAAGTTTACATCACGGTCCCAATAAGTTTAACAACATCATACAACGTTTTACAAAACATTTTCAAATGAATAATTATTTAGCGGGCCTTCATATCTCCATCGCCCGGAATTACCTTCTAGAACCTAAGATAAAACAAGAGATATAAAAGTCAACAATAATGTTGAGTGAATCCATAGAGTTTTTATATAAACAATATAAATTTTAATTTCCGAAACACAAGTATCATTTTTCAATATTCATCGGGATATAACGATGTGGCCAAACAAAGTTATATCGGGGGATTATGATAAGCCTCATGACATCGAACCTGTAGGAACCCGTTTAACACTTCCACTTCATAACACGAACCACGATTCAAGAAAAGAGAAGAGAGAGAGACGAAATAGAGAGAGAGTAGAGAGAGAGTTGAGAGAGAAAAGAAAAAATATATTTTTAGAAAAAATAAAACTAGATATTTTCATATGAAAATATCTATATATATATTTAGATATTTAGAAAATATCTAAATATATATATACCCCTACACATTTAATGTGACGCGCGGGATATATAACTAGGACCCGGGCTCGGGTTTTGCTTTGGGATTAAACCCAAAACATATACAATATTAGATTATCTATCGAGCCCGATTCCCGATAATATTTAATTACAAATACAATAACTAATTTAAAGCCGAGCTCCATCGTAGAGTGACCGAGCTTCCTTGTTCGACTCAATAAATTGAGGCTAACAATCTCCCCCGAAGTGAGGTCTTGAACACGGGAACGAACTTCCTTTATTGACTCAATAAAATTGAGGCTAACAATCTCCCCCGAAGTGAGTTCATTGATGACACTCCTTCATGAGATCAGTGAGATTGCTTTTGTCGTTTAAGCTCAAGTGTTCTTGGTCTTTGTCTTCGTTCTTTGTTGTAAACTTGTTCCTTCATGCTTTGCGATCTTGACTTTGAGCCTTTGTCATTGTCTTTATCGTCTTTGCCATCTTGCGATCTTTTGTTTTTTTTTTTTTTGACCACATGCTCATACTTGGCCTATCTTGAAAGCTTCAAATCAGAGTTAGCGGAAGTCTTTGTCTTTAAATCTTGAGCTTTCTAGATAGTATGACTTCGTAGATTGAGCATTTGAATAGGATTGAGGTTGCCGTTACCACCGTTTGACCTGCAGGTTTACGTTAGTGATAAACGAGAAAATTGATTTGAAAATCAATCGACGTGTCACTCGTTAAAGAGTTTTGGTTAAACACATCGGAGAGTGTCATGTTCTTTATCAAAATTCATAAACCGTCAAATACAAGTTTACTGGACCAAATCGATATCCAGGATGTCACAGTTTGATTCATATTAGAATTCGCTAAGTCACCTACCGCCTAGTGCTGTTTGATGATGACACTGGGAAGGTATTTCCATACGTCATTGTGAATACTAAAGAAGTAAAGAGTATCACTCTGAATGTTTTGGCAGAAATATCACAATGTATTGCGGTAGGACCTCTTGATGACGCTGTGAAACCTGATGATGTTAACAAGTGTTTGAAATGGAATGTGTTGTCTAACGAGATTTTGATTGATCTCTTGGCTCTAGGACTCGATTAGTGCATTTTTGGTTAGTCTCGGAGGCTGGAGCAGTTTGCCACCTGTTCAATATCAACAATCTCGGTGTGAGTTGATTCAATAGAATAGATAACGTATGTATCTCCGTGCAAATGAGACAAGTTTCTTGTTGAGAGGAAACTCGAATGGCTGGGAAGGGGTGTATTGCATCACTGGGGTCCATGATGTCAGTTCTTCAATACCAGATCAATCTTCTTGTGGGATCTCTGATTGCATATGTTATTGACCGGTTTCTTTTATTATTTTTAGTTGCTACTTAATTTGTGTGGAGGGCTTTTTCTTTTAGACCCTTTTTCCATTACTTTTCTTTTTAATTCTTCAACGCCTTCAATGCTTACTCAAGACGTCATTACTAACACCTTGTTGTGATTATTCCTAGGGTTGACTCAAATCTTAGTCGGCATTATTTTCCTATACATTCATCTCAATCCATACCATAAGGACTGCTTTGGATTATCCTTGGGTAGATCCTCCGGTTCTGGTTGGATCATAGAATTGATTCCTAACCTAACCACCTTATGACTTCAGAATTGTCGTGAAATTAAGATGTTGTTGGGTATAAGATCAAACCATAAAACCTTTTCTTACTATTCAGCACATTGGGTCGATAAGATCATACTTTAATTACATTTTCTCCCCTTATTTTAAATAATAAACACTTAGTTTTTGAAATACCTTATATATAAAATATGTCTTGAAAATTCTGTGGGAGAAAATATTATCAGCATGAATGGTTTGGAACATATTGATAATGTTTTGAATACATAATAATGGTTGTTGTTGATGTATCCAAGAACATTAAAACTTTGTGTTTCGAAAAACTCCCCTTCAAAAATAGGACCAATTGAAAAATTATTGTCTTTTGAAAACATTGTGAGGGATGGAGTGTTGAACACACAATTTTGAAAGATTATGAATTTTCATCAAGAAATTCTTTGAAAAATTATGTTCAACTTTTTGAAAAACCAGATGTTAGAGGACTTCTCTTCTAACGGTAAGGGTAAGCGCACTGAAACGTACACTTTCCTTTTTCTTGAGCTAAAAACATTGAATGTCTTGTAAGAACAGCTCAAGACCAAGAAACGTTAATTTTCTCGTTGGGAGGATAAGTTATAAACCTTCCTTTATTTGAAGTCCGGGTTATGTACTGACATTTGCACATAAGCCATTTAGAAAATTAGAAATGACATGTTTTGAAACTATTTGCAAACTCGCACGAACTTCATTTCCACACCCGTGTTCAATGTTAATCGACATTTCTAAGCACTGAAAATGTTCGATTCCAAGAGACATGTTCTGAGAAGAACTTTTTTTGAAATTTTCTGATATTCTGATTTGTATTGTTCTTTTTGGAGTTATATATTTTTTTTATTTTGCTTTCTCAGAAATATGTACAGGTGATGTTTTATGATGATACCAAGCAGTCTCAATTGTCAGAATCCTCCAGTTGCAGCTGGAGTCCAACGATCTCATACCAATCCTACTGACAAGAATACTATAAACCATCCTCAGAAGGGCTTTCGAGTAAACATGTAGCTAATTGTATTCAGTTCTGACAAAATATAATTCAATTATACCATTTTCAACTTGTTCCTTTATGAAATGATACCGAGTATGGATGTGCTTGTGCGCGAATTTGTGACGGGGTTGCATGAGATTGGCTATGCTGACTGAGAGTCGCAATACAACCGTGTATTTTTGTTGTAGTTGATGCCATAATCATGAGTTGTTGTCCTCATCCACATTACTTGCGCACACTTGCATATAGACATACCATGTACTCTTCTTCCCTTGCTGAGACTTTGCAGTGCATTTTGTTTCTTTGACATCCAGCATACAGAGTTATCACCTAGGAACTGTATCCCTCCAGAAGTTGCTTTTCGAGTATCAAGGGCATCCGGCATGATCAGCGTCTGAAATGCTGTTGAGTGTCAAAGCCAGAATCCTTGGATATCCATGAGTCCCATGTTAATGGTACCCTTTGAGTATTTAAAGATTCTTTAACCTCCTTGAGTGCTTTGATTGTCGTCTTGATACGTGCACAATCGCATCGCTTGCACTAAGTCTGGTCTACTAGATGTCAAGTACATGAGGGACCCAATTTACTACGAAATCAGTGATTGGTCAACGGGTTCTCCCACTCAAATCTACATCCTATTGGGTTTTGTAGCCAATGGTGTACAATTTAGTGACAGTTGTCCATATTAGCTTTTTCAGAATTTCCTAAAGCGTACTTGCTGATTGATAAAAATACCTTTTGGGACTGGTGGATCTGAAGTCCTAAAAAGAATTTCATCTCAGCCCATTAAGGACATTTCAAAATCTACTGTGGCATTAATTTTTCATATATCGTTTTTGATTATTTAGGATTTGTCCAATCCAAAAATTATGTCATAACGTAAAATTTTTTTGGGCCAAAACCAATGTAGTAATATCCTCCCGCTAATATTATCTTGAATAAAGTTGGGTCAATTGCACTTAGTAAAGCCTTTTGACATCAGAAGTTTGATAGTTATCGTACCATCTCTTGGAGCTTGCTTGTAATACATAACAAAGCTTTCCTAGAAGGTAGAACTTTTTCTGATGATCTGATCAATGAACCCGTCTGGCAGAGCAACGTAAACCTCTCTTCAGGTACCATTAAGAAATGCCCCGTTGTCACGTCCATCTGATAGAGTTGGAAAGGACTGTGTGCTGCGTGGGCAACGAAAATCGAACAGCATCCAAGCGAGCAAAGCTCTGAGCAAATGATTCTTCAAAATCAATACCATCTTCCTGAGCAAACCTTAGCAAAGTCGGCTTTGCGTGCGAATTAAGACAATCTATCTTCATCCTTCTGTTTCTTCATAACCACTTTAGTCTTTATAATCATCTTGCAAATGGTTTGTCGACTAGTCCGCATGACTTTTAGTCTGTCAAACTGAATGAAGTTCATCCTGCATAGCTTCGATCCATGCAGAACAGCCATTGCCTCCTTAATGTTCTTGTGTTCCAAAATACTCACTGTGAGCTGCGAACCTACACATTACAGGATCTGTGCAAGCGTCGTCTTGATTGAACTGGCATGGATGGATGTCCACGAAATTGTTCTAATGGATGATCTCCTGTCATCGAATCATGACTTTGTGTTGAAAGAATGCACATCGGTATTATCAATGTTGCGTGAGGAATACGCACCAAATTCTGTAACCCGTTTACGAAAAAGGATTGATAAATTCAGCTTCTGAAATGATGCATTCGGTGCGTGAATCATTGTTGTTTACCTCTGCTTGATCTTGCCTTTTGTGTCTCTTACGACGTACGGCTCACCTTGGAAAGTTAAACAAACTATAAAGTGGGTATAAGGAGGGTTGTTATATTATATATATTTTAAGGTGTAGTCAGAGCTGATCAGTTGTCATAATCTGACGCCTTTTGTCCTTGAGGAACGAGGCCTGAAGAGACATTTTCAACAGACATCTCTTGTCGTTGTGGTGCGAGGTCTGAACTGTTATGATCAGACATCATTTCGTGATCATCAGATCAAAATTCCTTGAAGCCCTGTTTTCTGAGATATCTTTCTTTTTCGCAACCAAACTCTTAGTCCTTCCTCTGTAGGATTGAACGATGTACCTGTACTTAAGAGTGTACCTGCACTGACATTAAGAGCTTGTTTGCTTTCACATTGGTTAGGGATATCTGCATTTGAACCATTTGGGGGTTCACTTTCAACCTTTGTTGTGCTAGAGGCGAATGTCTTTCCTGTTGGAACCCATCTAAGACAAACAGTCTTGAGAATTCTACCCGTTGGTTGCCACCTAAGACAAGATCTAGGACTTGTTGTTTTCTCATGCACAGTGGTAGTCTTTTTGATTGAAAACCTATGTCCTTTTGGGATCTGTCTTTTTGGTTTCGTTGCAACCCTTATTTGCTCTACGGGTTTGTTTCTGTTTGTTGTCTTATTGGATGGAACCTTAGCACGCGAGTTGACTTCTTTCAGGAATTTTATTACACAAGCGTCATGATTGGCATTAAAGACACATTTCTGACATGTCGAGCAAACAAAATGTTTGGAGTCAGAAAAATTTCTAGAGTTCCTAGAGTGTTCTTGTGCCTTTTTCTTAGCCTCCTCTAGGTAGTGATTATGAACAATGTCGTTTGAGCTATACCTAGATGAGCTTGGTGCAATCATGTGATGAGGTTTTGCAGGGGCAGATTCTCTTCCCTTAGGCAAATGATGTGTAGTGACTGGTTTTGACAAGTCGTTGTTCACATCAACTTGGGAGGCAAACCGTGGTTTTGAAATTCTAGGTCTTTCAGACTTAAACGCAGTCGGTTGTCTAACAACGGATTGGTTTTTGAGTGGTTGTCCAACCGGTTTTCCCAAGATTGATGGCTTTGCAAACTTAGTATTCACACTATTTCCTGTTAGTTTCCTTAACTCATTTTTTAATGCTGCAATTGCAAACCCCTTTTTCTGAATCTGAGCTAGTACATCAGCATTTTCATTAGACTTTTTGTTCAGTTGTGCCATTAAAGAGTCATTCTGGTCTTTGGTCTGAACTCGTGTCCTTTTGATAGAATCAAAAAGATCTTTGTAAGTCTGTTTCAAGTGCTCTTTTTCTTTATGTAACTGCTCATTCTCTGCGAGTAATTTAGCCACACTATGTTCCAATTCGATGTTTATTGTTTCAATTACATCGATGTCATTTTTAACCTTGGCTTCATTACCTTTTTCTTTCAAAAATTGACTTTGTTGCCCTGATTTTAAAACATTGTTTTCCATTTGTAATTGTAGTTCAAGATTGATACAATGTGCTTCGAGTTTTCCAAAATATTTTTGAAACTGGGCAACGATCTTTTTGAGACAAACATTTTCAGACTCGAGTGATTGATCTGAGAGTTCAATTGTCTTGTCATCAGTTAATTTAGCAGGCAAAGGACGTATGTCATGACATTGTTCAGCATTCTGGTCAACCTTTCCTTCATTATTGAATTCAGGTTGCTCAGTATGCTGTTGTCCTGTAGCAGATACATTATCATCAGCAGTCATTTGTACCTCAGCCATTGGCTCTTCATTATATATGGGTTTGATATCTGCATCATCAACATGTGCATCATTCCCTGATCTGCTGCTTGTATCCTGCTCTTTTGATTCTGTCCCTTTGCTTTCAAGGATAACTGAACTAGCATCCAATGCATCCAATGCATTACTCGTATCAGTCTTTTCCTCTGTTGTCTGGATTTGTCTTTCATTCACACTTCACTTCATAACCCGAACCACGAATCAAAGCAAGAAACTAGAAAAGAGAAGAAAAGAGATTGTTTAGAGAGAGAGAGAGAGAAGAGAGAGTTGAGAGAGAAAAGAGAAAGATATATTAGAAAAAATGAAAAACTAGATATTTTCTAAAAGAAAATATCTATATATATGAGATATTTTCT